>JAECUM010007811.1:0-35650 GCA_016617855.1 Megalonaias nervosa | reverse complement strand
ATTTGCAGTATGATTTCCGGGGTGGGCACGTGACCCCCCCTTGACCCATGCTGCGGGCGCCCATGCTGCGGTGTGAAGGTAGCTCTTGATGCTCAATGAGGAATAGTTTTGTATATATATATATATATATATATATATATATATATATATATATATTGCAGAGTCCGTACCAAAATTGTCAATGTGTGGCATCCAGCTTAAATATCACGATAAATGACCAGAGGTCCACTGCGGTCAGCGGACGGTGTGATGACGGGTGTACAAAACTCAGGATTATGGCACCCTTCCTATTCCTCATGATGCTTGCTGTCCTCACTTCAACCACACCGGTCTCCATGGCAACACTTCGGTTAGTTCTTATATAGATCATTCAAACAAGAAAATCCATTTTAATGGTACCATTGATCTTAGGGGTCATTATGGAATCCCCATGTACTGTTTTATGTTTTCTCTTATTCAGTCATCGTAGCCCCTGACGGTATGCTGCTAAATAGATAAACACTGTTCCAACAATATACACGAAGATAAGATAATATTCAGTACTCTTATTCGCGAGGAAAATGTAACATTTGGTTAAGTTCAGCGTGATGATGGCTTTTACTTGCTGTTGCCATCTTGGGCTGCTGATGTAGTCAGTCATAGTGTTATGTATATGTAATTTAATTATTTGTTTGTTTGATTTAATTTTTTTATTTTTTATTTCCATTACAGGTTATTGTAATGTAACTTTATCTACTTGATTTGATTTTTTTTTTTAGAATTTCAGTTCAGTTCTGTTTGACCTGATAAACAACCAGTAGTGGAAACATTGTGTCTAGTTGCTGACCTTGATTCAGAACTAGTAAGGGTCTTTAGTAAACAACATTTTTAAAATTTTTTCCCAGAGTAAGAAACATTGATTTTAGCTAAAGCCAGTAGTATACTAAGAGCCTGATCTTAAACCAAAAACGGATTCTGGACCAGAACTCCAAAACAAATATATTATAACCATTTAGAACATTTTTTGGTGATAGAGACCCCCACCCCAACTATACAAAATATTAAAAATAACCAGTAGCATCAGTCCACGCATGCTACTGATTATTTTAGGGAGCTCCTAGCATAGACACATCCCCAGGTGAATCACTAAACGAAACGAAACTTTAGAGATTCAGAGGACTGTCTAGGCATTGCGATTTCATATAACCCCCCACCAAATTAAACCCCGGGGTAAAACGCACTCACCACGTTGTTCAACGTGATGAGAGATTATATGAAACCTTGGAGCTGCTGCGGAGCCTCCCATCTTTTAAAAATTTTTGGTAATCCAGAACCATACCCATCGACATATGCCAGTGATGGGAATCGAACCACAGACCTTCAGTACGAGAATCCAACATTCCTGCACTGAGCTATGAAATCCGGTTACATGTATATGTTTGAGAAATTACTATATACTTACCAGTTACCTGGTTGTGAATAGCATTTTATTTTTTCTGATTTTGAATAGCATTTCATTTTTCTGATTTTGAAAAACATTATTATAAATTGAATCGCGAAATCTAACATCTTATATATTACCGTCTATTTGTACAGAAAACCGAAAGCTTTAATACAGCGGCTGCGTACATTATATTTTCTGCAGTCTGAAAATCAATAGGTGGGTTTTTACCAAAGCCGTGAAGATTCAGAGCACCAAGTGGAAAAATCAATACAGAACACTGTTTAAGTACGGCCTTAAATTCTTTCATTGAAACAGACAGACAGACAAAAACGAACTCACTAATACGTCTCGAAATCACTTGACAGATGTAATCTTACGCAGTCGAAAATCATTCAGTACGGCTATACCTTACAGACAAATGTCCTGATCTACGTTCGAAAAATCAAATACGATTTTAAACCAGCTGTAACGGTATTATCTCCCTTTCAAACACAAGACAGACGTTTCTAAATCACCAGTTCTAAAATGACCTAACGCAAGTGTGATTATACCATTCTCGCAATATCTTTTATCATCGAAATTGCTAAGTCCACGTTTAATAATCGTATCTGTCTCGAGCTTGTGAAGATTTGTACGGATTACATTTGTCTTAATAAAACTGACATTATTTTTTAGTGCGGTTTTAAAATCGTTAAATTTCATACATTTTTGGACGTATCCACGGGGAATACCTTTCGCTTTCTTTGTCAGTTTATTATCGTCGAGAATTACGGCATACATTTTACTTCGAAGTCCAACAAACTCTCTCACCGGCACAAACATACACTCATCTTTCATTTTACCAATAACTTTTTTATTCGTATTATCATTAAATCCATTACTAGTCGGATAATCTGATAAATCAAATAAGTCACGGCGTTTATAAATATCCTCATAGACATCTTCACATTTTATATTATAAACTAGCGAATCTGTATCAGTAAATAGCAACTCTGAATCTGGCCACTGCTTTTTGGTGAAATTATAGTGAAAGTCGTACATCAGCCACTTTGATATATCAAGTACAGCTGCACCAACATAAATCGGTTTATTTAACTTTAAATTTGTCTTTCGTCGTTGTATTGCAGCAAGATTTTCATTAAATATTTTCATGCTGACAAAACCATGATCGTTAACTAATTTATTTCTGCGATTTATATCATTAACAATTTCAAGATTTACTCTCTTTCTAATGTTCTCCATTGTCTTTCCAAAAACTGAGTTATTCATTAACTTAAAAAAGTTTTTCTCAAAGTCGGTCTTTGCTACAGCACGACGTTTGGTATTTAAGTTAATATAATTTGACATCCACCTCGACTGATTAAATTTTAGCACACGATGAACTTTTCTCAGAATTAGTCCAGCATCTACTGCTTGTTTCAAATTTTTGTAATGTATCACATAATTTCTTTTATTTAATAAATTTGGAACTAACTTATCAACAATCGAAGTTTTTGCTGTCATGGCTCGTTGTTCAGGTGATAGTAAACTGTATCTATCATCATCGATTCTGCACAAAATGTGTAGTCGTTGTGTAGATCATGTAACGAACTAGGATAATCTAGATCAACTTCAACAAAGTATGAAATATCTTTTAGTAAATCTTTTTCAGTTTCTTTAAGAAACTGATCTGGAGATATCCAATGAAATCCACCGCATGGCATTGGCTCTGACATTGCATACCCATACAAATTGATACAATCTAGATAAATAATATAACTCGACGGTAGATTTTTATCATAATTTTTTAGATATTTATTATTAGCTACTGCATATTGTTTTGTTATAACACTAATTCCGCCTCTGATACCTTTTTCAATAAAATTAAACATATCGACATCTGTTAAGAGATCCAGTTCTATTTTGCTTGTTTTTAGTAGAGCGTCCCATGACAGCCCGGGAGCAGAATAATACCAACAAGGATCTAGTCCATAATTGCTGTAGCTTACTCGACGAAAACTTTCAAAAACATCTGCTAGTAGTAATACATCTGTTTTCAAATATAAATCATGATAATCACCAAATGTTTTACAACTAAATTTATTCCAAATATCTTGTGCACATTTGTACTCATCGTCCGTAATATCTTCATTTTTGAGCTGCGAGTAAAATTTATCTTTGTCGGGCAGAGAAGTTTCATCAAATCTGCTCCAGTCATCGAGATGTTGATACGGAAACACTCCTTTTCTTGTCAGTAGATTAAATTTATCTCCATAACAACTTTTTAGGTAATAAAACTCGCTACCAGCTTTTACAGCATTTTCTACAAGATCTTTTAATGATACTAATGTAAATTGTAGACTGTCAATAAAACGTAATTTTCCGAGAGTAACTGATATATATTTTTCAAAATTATTTGGTATACATTTTATCTTATTATTTAGTTTTAGTTTAGATTTAATTTCTTCATTGCCAAAAGCTTCTACCATGATATGACTATCATAGCCGCGAAAGTTATGTAAAACGACAGGTATAAACTTTGGTGCATGAAATTTTAAATTACAATTATTATGAGCCGCTCCACGATACTGGCCAGTTAGATGACAATGATCACGAAATTTATCACGGACTCCGTTTGAGTCTATTAAAGATTTTTCGCAAATATGACAATTAACCGCTTCATTAAATTCAAGTTGTTGTTTAGACGTTATTTTCATTGGAGCTGTCTTAAATAATTTGTTAGAAATTTTATTGACATCATCTATAAGATTTTTTAGTAACCATACCGCCGGACTTTCACCTCTGTATAACTTTATTGGACATGAAAACTTATCGTCGACGTAACAAACTACTTTATAAGCTACTCCGCAAGGAACATGTTGCTGTATTTTTCTTGTACTTGATTTATTAAGATTATTTTCAGCGCCAGCCACTGGAACGAGTAGACACTCAAAATCAGCATAAATAACGTAAGGTATATTAAGTTTATGATCGTAATTTTTAAATTTTAAGACTTTCTTTTTCGCCGGGCATTGTTATTCTTTGAACGTTGGCACAGTATTTAAGATGTTCCTGTAGTTTCTCATTCTCAGAAAAACGCTGCAAATATCTGTAACAGAAATATTTCTTCTTTTTATTTTTATTATACTGTCCGCCAACTAAGCCGTTAAAGTTTTTTATCCAAACATAATGTCCTTTATAAAATAATAAATGTATTGTCTTTTGTGTAGCAGTCTCTGAAATATACCTTGGGTGAACATTTTCTCGCTCACCTAGTCCGAAAACATTTACTAAAATATTGTTTTGTTTTTCAAACTTTGGTATCTGATTTTCTGACACTGGAAAAGTTATTCCGTTAAAATCTAGTTCGTCTTTGTATGGCAAATACTTTTCAATTCGGTCACTGTGGTCACTCTGAGGATGTCTCTCAGACAAAATTGACCAACGAAAACATTGATCGTCGTTGTTTTTGACATTTATACAGCATTTTTTGTTTTTAATTTTTTTTGGAAGACCAACATAAGAACTACCTCGAAGTACGTTATATTTTGCTGTGTGAAATAAAACTTCCTTTATCATTTCAAATTTCCAACCTGACCCAGATGAAGTAAATTCCTCCAATTTTTTATTTATTTCTTGGTGTATTTCATCGGCGACTGTGGCAATATTTGTTCCAGTTAATATTTTTCATGATTTAGCTGTTAGATATGGTTCTGAAATTTCGCTGTCGAAACTTGTATTTTCAAAACTAATATCAAGTATATCTTTTTCGATTGCATGTAATTTTGATAAAATCATATGATACTGAACTATTAGCTTGATACTTTTGTGAGCTGCAAGTTCTTGGGCTATAACAGGTTGTAAAAGATGATATAAATTTGTAGAGTTAAAATTTGCTAAAACATTTTGATTATCAAATTTGTAACTGTTGTCGTATCCTGAGAATGCACTAGCAATTTTTTCTGCTTTGATAATGCTCTTTTTAGCAATATCACGCAATTTTAAAATTATATATAGTATATTTTATATTTAATTAAACGTTACGTAAAAAATCAATTAGAGATATAAAATCCCTATATATATCATGTCAGAAATTCTGAGATACATTAGATTGACAGCAACCGAGCAAGAAATTTATCATGTTCACCCAAAGTACAACTTATATGCTGCAAATGCACTTGGTTCAGTTATTTGTATAAAATCTCAAAAATCTGTTGGTAAATCAACACCAGCTGGAATTATAGTAAGTGTGAAAGGAGATAATACAGATATAACCGAAATGTTCAGAAAGGATTTTGTTTACAGTTTGTTCTGTGATGATATCCCAGAAGGACAGCTAGTCTATTGAGTAAATAATTCGATTACTGATGACAATATTGAAAATTTATCATTGCAAAATGAGTATCAACCTCACCCAGTAATTGATCTTTACGAAGCTAATGATAAAGGAATTATACGAAATAGAAAAACAAAAAAAGTTATTGGAAACTTGAATAGAGATGGTTATTTACATGTTATGATACGAAGTATCAAAACTGACCAGGTTCATTGTAAATCCCATAGGTTTGTTTATGAAACTTTTAACGGCGCTATTTTAAATAATTTAGTTATTGATCATGTTAACAAAATTAAAACAGAAAATCGCATTGAAAATCTAGATTTAGTCACACAGTAAGAAAATAGTAGAAGAGGAGATACTGGTGGTATTAGATTTGTTAGACAAGTAATTTCAGTAAATTTAGAAACTAATGAAGAAATAAAATTTAAATCAATTTATTCTGCCGCAAAATATTATAAAATTGATTCTCTTGCAGTAAAATTTGTGGCTGACGGAATACACAAATCAGCAACTTCAACAACTTTTGACAGATTTAGTTTCAGATACACTGATTAATGATGTTTCGTAATTCTGTTCTAGTTAAGCAAATATGACAAAACATCAGAATATCATCTTTATCATATTTTAATGTTATAAATGAGCTATCATTAAGTTTTTTTTTTTTTCTGCCGTTGTTAGGAGAATTTTATCAGAATCGCCTTGCATTACAATAACGTCAACAGAATAAGCACTATATCCCATCAGACATTTTCGAACTGCCTCAGCTAGTTCTTTGTAATTTAATATATTAACTTTTTGATGATATTTTACATCAGGAGATTTTGTTTCGCTGGCCATTATTATTATAAATTAGATAAAAATATATTATAATGGATTTAATTAAACGACTTGCTGATATATACGCTGACGACAATATTACAACAAGTTATACAATCACTAACGATAAAGTCGCCAACGACATAATAGATAAATCTGCTGGTTATAGTGAAGATGATATTTTGTACAACAACGAGTCCGACGATGAAGTAGTTGCTGTCGCTGACAGAAAAATTACAGCAGACCGACAACTGGACGATATAATGTTAAGTATCACAATGCTAAAAAATAATAAAATTTAATTTTACTGTTGCCGAACAACAAATATTTTGGCAGCTTATCAAACCTTTTTTAAATATAAAAATAACTGGCCATCGAAGAAATGTAAAATATGATTTTATTTTTGTTAAAATATTTAATTTAATGCCAGTTGATAATACGAGAAAATTACATTTAATTTTGTTACGTAAAACGATCAAATGTAAATCTGTACTTGTAAAGTACGAGCAAATTTATAATAACATTATTGTATCGACCGAGTTAGCACCAACGTCCTGATATTTTTGCACTGCGTCGAGCAGGTACATGTAAGGTCGAGTAATATTTTTATTGGCGTTATCTGCAAAATTACATTCTATCGCTCGTTCTGGATATTGCTTTGAATTTAGTCTAGCATATATTCGTCTAACATCAGCATTATCAAATATTGCATTATTTTGTTGTTGGTCA
Source organism: Megalonaias nervosa (assembly GCA_016617855.1). Lineage (NCBI taxonomy): Eukaryota > Metazoa > Mollusca > Bivalvia > Unionida > Unionidae > Megalonaias > Megalonaias nervosa. The sequence goes on along the minus strand of JAECUM010007811.1, from coordinate 28,364 downwards.
CCACGTCGCGCTTGCTGTTGAAATACAACAAATTGCCTCGGCAGTTGGTCACTTGATGTTGTTGTGACTCGCCATGTGTAGTCGGTAGTATTTGGAACTGCTGTTTGATATATTTTATGTTGCTGAAAATAAATTCTGTTTCTATGTTTATCGAGTATACTATTTAATTCTGCTATTTGAGTGATTGATGGTGTTATTCGTGGCATCCACAGCGAAAGTTTGTTTATGAGAAACTGTACATCAGCTCCGCCTGACCTAAACAGGCAGTCGTTTTGTTCTGCTCGATCTTAAATAAGTGTATGTTTAACTCCACGAAATACTTTGTTGTAATCGCGACAAAAGCCAAATACTGTACTTAACGGCAGCATCATAGTAATTTGACGTGATCCTTCCGCAAGTGTCTTTCTCTTAGCAAAACCTTCATTGTAACGTGCATTTCTTACGCTAATTGTGTTATTGGTTAAATCTAACATTACAATAGCGTTCGCAGCTGCACCTGGCGGTGTTATACCAAGATTATTACAAGCAGCAGTAAGCGAGACTCTTACAACGTCTACATTAGCGTCTGCAGCTGGTGCGGCTATACTTAGTGCGGCTGCATTAACAATAAGAAAAGTTCTTACAATTATAAGATCTGCAGCGGCATCAGCTCCGTGTAATAAAACACCTTTCGAGAAAAGTTCGTTTGATTCAGCTGCACCACGTCCAATATCCTTAAACCACATCATGTTAGTTGCAGTTGATCTTGAATAATCATCGGAAAATGAAATAATATTTAAGATTGTACTTGCAACTTGCAGGTGACTTGAAAAATCTTCAACAGTTTGATTGGCCAGCTGATATCTGGCACTTTTAAATAAACACCAGCCATCATTTATAAGAGCTACTTCTGTGTTCGCTGCAATTGCGACAGGCGGATTAGCTGCTGTCATAATCTGGCCACGAACTTCCAACATTGCCTTGTAAGATAATAAAAATACATCTTCGTCTCGGGTATTAAATGTTCTGACACCAGTTTGATTTGGTTCATTAGAATTTTCGTCGAGATACTCAATATATTCAAATTCTGTTACGGTGTTGTCGGTGTCATAAGTTTCTGTTAAATCGAGATAATTTTTGACAGACATTTTTTATTTATTAGATTATATAAAATTTTATTGCGGCGCTGTTACTTTAGATATTAGTTTTTGTATAATCTGCTCGCCCATTGGAGATAAAAGTTTTTTTGTTGTTGTTATCATAGCACGTTGAGTTTCTTTTGTTGGAGCGATTTCTGATATAACTTGTTTGATTGTCGGTGGTTTCTGAGTAATTTTATCAGCTATTTTTTGTCCCACCGCAGTTCCAGCAGCAGATGCAGCTCCAGTTGCAAAAGCTTTTGACGCGTCAAGTGCAATTGGTGCAACTTTATACGCGATTCCTGGATCATTTTCAATAATTTTAGTAAATATATTTCCCAAAAATCCACCAATAATTTTTCTTCTGTAAATTTTTTCTTTGTTTCATTATACCTGAGGTTGCATAATTTTATTGTGCTCGTAGGTGCAAATAGTAAGTAACAACCTTGTTATTCAAATCCAGCTGTCGTCCAGATTGATCTGTCAACTGCATATTTATTGCTGTTATTTGATTTTCAACATTTAACGGATAATAAATAACTTGCCGCGGACTAATTTGCATGAGCGATCCCGGTGGAACATCTGGTGAGAAACTATATATCGTTTGTCCTTTACTGCCCTGGGCTGAGTAAGATCCAGACGCAATAGAGCAATTTATAAATATTGTGTTTACGTCGGTTATATTTACTGGCAAATCACCATCATACGTTATAGTTTGTTCTGTGGTTGATTCATATTGCTTGTGAGTAAATCCAATCAGAGACGCTATGCTTGTTGCTGATGAAATATTATTATCAAATTATTTTTTAATGTTATTCTGGCGCGTAATGTGTTATAATTTGGTGTTAGCTCAAAATTGTCAGCGACATCACCTGGTAATGTTATAAATTTGCGTATTGTTTTATTTAAATCAGTTATGTTGAAGGCTCCTTGCGGAATTTCAATTATAACCCACCCAAAACCAGGATTAAACGTAAAATTATCGTTTACTGCAGTTTTTACGTTAGCCATAGAATGCCATGCCGTACAGGAAATTAGTCCAATTTCATACTGTTTTTCAGTATCAAGTTGTATTGGCGGAATATAATTTACTGAAAAATTTGCGCTATCTTTCGCGGCCGTACTAGAGTCTAGTAATAATGTTGTTGACATTTTTTTTATATAAAATTGTTATATTAAATCATTCTGGTTTATATTAAATCATTATGTAAAATTAACATTTATAAAATTAAATCGCCGTGTAAAGTTTCGTATTCATCAGATGTTAATAAATTTTCCGATCTTAAATGATCAAGTATATCAATAATTTCATTATCAATTTCAGTACCAACATTCCCAGCTTCTTTTGACGATATCAACAACATTAATCTGCCTATCATTTCGGCAGTTGATGTAAATATTTTTACGCCAGTTCCAGTTTTTTCTTTTTCCAATTTCTTAATGCGCTCTCCATCAAAATAATTAAATACACTTTCAAAATTAGACTTTTTCTCACTAGGTCTTCCAGATCTAAATTTTTCTACAGCAGATTTAAAGACACCAGCAATAACACCATCTTTAGATTGTTTATAAAGGTCTGACATATCTTTTACTTCGGCTCCATCAATTTTATCTAAAGTTTGGTTACCATCTTTAATTATATTCTCTAATAACAATATTAAAACATCGTATTCATTTTGTGACCATTTATCAACATTATCAACATCTTTAATATTATTTTTTTTAATAAAAGTATCATAATCTGATAAATCTATTTTTTCTTTTAACGTTCCTTTAAAATTTTCAATTTGCTTCCTTCTTTCAGTTTCCGCTGGTGATATAACTAGTGGTTTTTCAATCTCTGATGGAAATTGTATGCTCTCTGGTCTATCAGTTCTAAATATACTTTTTAGTATTTTAGCATCTTTTATGCGATTTTCATCATTTATTTTAAATTTCCTATGAAAATTCCAACTTTTACCAAACACTGTGTACTTATTTTCAGTAGCTGTTCTGTTAAATATTCCAGCAATAACACCAGCTTTAATTTTATTAGAGAGTTGAGACATATGTGCTTCTTCATTGGTTGTTTCTAATTCAGCATTAGACGTAAAGCCATCCGTCATTATTGCATTTAAATCATTAATAAGTTTATCATATCTTTCTTTTGACCAAGTTTTTAAATTATCAATATCATTAATATCAATTTCTGTTAAAAACGCATTATATTCGTTATCAGTTATTTTATTATGTGCTTTTTCTCGATAAAATCGTCTTTTTTCGTCAACATCTAAAAACCTTACTGTTAACTCTTCAATTTTTTCTTGTTCTTTTTCAATATCCTCTAATTTTTCTGATAATTTTCCTAAAACAGTCCTAATTTCATATGTGGTTAATTCTGATAATCTTCTTTCAAGTAAAAGTGGATTATTAATCAGTCGATTTAGTTCATTTCGTCTAGCAACAGGATCAGCAATATTTGCTACAAGTGCCTCAGCTAGTCTTCTTCTTTCTTCGTCAGATCTGGCGATAATTTTTGCAGCAGCTGCTTCTTGTTTTTCTTTAACTAATCCGAGTAAACCTTTTTCCTGCAATCTTTTAAGTTCTTCATCTGATAGCGGCAAGGTTTCAGGTTGTTTTCCAAGTAGTGCCTCAGTAACTGGTTTGAGAATTGTACCTGTTGCTTCTGCAGCAGTTCTTTGTCGACGTCGTGCTTGCTGTACTCGCTGCTTAAATTCTGCCTGAGATTGAGCAAGTTTTTTTTAGATCATCTATATGTTTTCTGTATTTTGCTCGTTTGTCCATAATTATTATATAAACTTACTGCAGATAATTTTCAATACAACAACGAAACATTTTAGTTGGATTATGTGTTAATTTATCAAACAAGAAAAAGTTATATTTATCCGCTGTCGCTTTATGATATAATTCAATAAATTTATCTTTTGTTACATCGCCACATTGCTCGTTTGCAATATTTCTAACGTCAACATTGTCCAGTCCCGGAAATAATATAAAACAACCAGCATTTCGCCGAATAAATCTGTCAACATTATAAAAACCTTGAGCTAAAGAAACAGAGTTACATTTCTTATTACGCGACAGTGAAAAATATGATCTTATTTTATTCATCTCTACATTATTTAGCGGAATATCGTCAAAAACTACTATCTTATGTTCGGACGAATCAAGTTGATTAACTGGAACAAGATCTTCTGATTGTTTGATAATAAAAAAATCTTCACCAGCATCAAGATCATCACGAAGTTTGTTATTATATTCGTTAAGTAGCTCGTACTTATCTTGCTGTGGATTAATTGTATAAATATAAACCCGATCGTAATTAAAATTATCGCCCGGCAGTAAATTCATAAGCAAATTTGTTTTTCCCGACCCAGTTCGTCCAACAATAAGATAATGACAATCTGGAATATCGTTGTTATGTTTATGTTTCACCAACCGCTCTGTATCAAAATTTAATATCGACGATTTTGTCATCGTTGTTATACATTTTATGTTATATTAAACTGACTAATGTTGACAATTTTATGTTATATTAAATAAATAATGAGCTATTATACAAAATTTGGAACATTAATAGGAGATTCGTCGGCTGTAAGTACAATAACAAACGGCAAGAATGATTTATCGGGTTACCTAAAAAAATCCGGCGACACAATGACAGGAAATCTGTTTATGTCAAATCAACGAGTACTAGATTTAGAAAGCGTATCCGCCAATAAATGTTGTTAATACACAAGCTGTTAGTTATGCACAACTGAAATCCATCGACAATAATAAACTAGATAAATCTGGCGGAACTTTAAGCGCTAACGTAGATTTGTCAGAAAATAAAATAATAAATTTAGAAACAGATTATCCGCCAATAAATGTTGTTAATACACAAGCTGTAAATTATGCACAACTGAAATCCGTCGACAATAATAAACTAGATAAATCTGGCGGAACTTTAAGCGGTAACGTAGATATGCCAGGAAAAAAAAAATTAGAAACTGGATATCCACCAGCAAACTTTCATCAAACTCAAGCGGTAAGTTATTTACAGTTGAAGTATGTGGATAATAACAAACTTGACAAAACCGGTGGGACATTTACAGGTAATATTAACATGTCAGGTCGAAGAGTGTTAGGTTTAGAAACTGTATATCCGCCAGCAGATTTATCGCAAGCTGTAAGTTATGCACAACTAAAATCTGTTGACGATAATAAACTTAACAAACCCGGCGACACAATGACAGGTAACCTGTCTATGTCAAATTCAAAAAAAACTGGACTTCCAACAACCTCACCACCAGTTAATGATACTGATGCTATTAGTTATGCTCAGTTAAAAGAAGAACTTACCCCATATTTTAAGAAATCTGGTGGACCAGTGACAGGCAATATAAACATGAGAGATAAAAAAATAACTACGACATATGTTCCAGTTAACCATAATGATCTGACAAATAAAGTGTATGTTGATAGTCTGTCTAGTGGTATGAAACGAACTAAAAACAATGTTGGGTATATTCCAACACGTTATAAAGCAACTGACAACCGAGCCGGGTTTGAGGTAAGCGCATTATCATATTATCCTGAAAATTATCCTTATTACGCTTTCTCTGATAGACATGAGTGGACGACCAACGGAGAAGTTGAAAATTTTTGGATCAAAATTAAATGTCCTACTGCAGTTGCTATTTGGCAATTTCATTTGCGAGGTCGATTAAACTCTAGTGTTGGGAGAATTTATAATTGGCAATTGGAAGGATCAAACGATGATATCGACTGGACAACATTATATAGTGCAGTAAATACGTATATTTCAACAGCACAATATTTTACAGTCCCGACAGAAAATATTGTTAACAAGTACTTATATTTTCGAGTTAATGTTTTTGCTGCTGAACATCCATTTCCAGGACTAACACAAATATATACACTTGATGATCAAATTTAATCTAATGCTATAAAATAATGACAACACAATGGTTTACAGACCTTGCGACAGAATTTTATGATAATATTTTTAACCCCGCCAAAAAGGTTGGAGATGATTCACTAGCGGCACGTGCGATAAATACAAGAAAAAATTATTCAATTCCAATGATAAACTCTCCATTGTCAGAGGAAGAAAAAATTTTGTTCATGTTATGTATATGCGGGGACCACAACTAAAAGAAGCAATAGAAAATTTTGAAGTGATAAGTAGATACTGTTATCCTGATGATTGTCTAGAAGAACTTAAACAAGTTGAAATTATATTTTAAAACAATATTGCTCGAGCTTGATCTTGGAAATTTGGATTTGATAATAAAATCGAACTTAATAAAACAACGAGCTTACGGTGAAAGAGGAGATATAAAAAAATTTGTAGAAGATAGTCATGATGGCCTCAACAGATTTATGGAATCTAAAATAATAAGAATAAAAAGAAACAAAAAGTTATACAATAGTTTTTTAAAACGAGAAATTTTTAAGTATCTCGGTATGTACTACCACGACAAAGAAACCCTAACTAAAATCGTTACTATGACACCAGACACTGAGTTAATTATTAAAGCATACTCAAATGCAATTTTGCCAATGATACGTAAAAGACCAGAATTTGATCCGATTATTATTGACAGATCTATAAAGATAATCAAAAATTTTGACGATGAAATTAGTGATCTTAACGATATTGAGCGAGAAATGTTTTTTGATAAAGTCAGACAAACAGATTTGGTAGCAAAGCCTGATTCTTATTTCGATATAGATGAAGCAGATGATATTCCATTACCATCAATCCAGCGCTCTAGACAATTGTCATTACGAAATTATTACAATGAAGTCGAGAAAATACTCACAAAACCGTATGAAACATTAATGTTAAAAATAGCTTCTGCTATTGGTCTGCTAACAATCGAACTAAAATCACTCAAAAAATTAATGCTAGCAAATTTTGTGGTCGCATATGCAATTATCAGACAACATCATGTTTTAAAAAATTTCACGTTAGATCAAATAAGCTTGGTATTAGGGTATATTGATAAAACAGAAAGCAATTACAGTAATTTGGTGAATGAAACAGATTTGTATGAACGTAAAGTAGGAAATACTTTTGACTCATACACTTGGTTAAAGAAAAATGAGGTACTAACAGATGAACGATATAAGGATACTTCGTCGGATGTTTATAACAAATACAGAATTTTTATAGCTGATCCTAACAATAATAAATTCCGTGAGTTTCTTGATTCGATTGCTGGTACTAGAACTTTTAATATTGTATAAAAAAAAATTGTATAATGAAAAAACATATCATCGATTTCAATCACATTTCAGAAGAAATTCCAAAACAAGATGTTGACGCACTAGTACAATATTATAAATTTTATCATAAAAACCTCTGGTGTGTAAAAGAATGTTATAAATACTACCGTAGAATACTTCGAGTAATATCATATTTGCCATTGTTAATGACTAGCTCTGGTATAATCTCAAGTGGAGCATTATTAAATCCATTTTTGTTAATAATATCTGGTGTCGGTGTCTCTCTTTCAACAGCATGTAAAAAGATTGAACCCAAACTTGAAACAAACAAAAAATTCTTGTAAAACAGCAAGTGTAACTTACAAAAAATTACTTGATCAGATACGATCTTACTTGCGAAGTGTAAAATATGATATGGACGATTTAATACGCGAGTTTCGTATTATTGACAGTATGTTAACAGATATCCTACCAATGAGAGTCAGCAGGTATGAAAAAGATTATCATAAAATATGGTTACAACAGTAGATGTTTAATTTTGTATAGCTTTAGAAATATCATTATCAAATAAAATATCAACCAGATTGTCAATAAATGTAATCAAATCATCTGACCAACCTCTTATTCGTTCGTCATTTTCAGTTGCGAATAACCATACTGACCCATATTTTGGTGATATATAGTAACCAACTTTTTTAATACAGTCGCTTATTATTTTAGGTTTTATGCCAATATAACTTGAGGCTGATTTTATTGAATCAAATCTCTTACAAAATCTGTTTGTTAGATCAAATCCAACATGTCTTATTGAATTATAATGATACATATTCTATAATATTTCATTGTTCAATATGAAATTTCTATCAAAAAAGGTTTATTCTTTCTCCGACAAATTTGGGGTGGGGGTGGGGGTCTCCGATCTATCACCAAAAAAATGTTCTAAATGGTTATAATATATTTGTTTTGGAGTTCTGGTCCAGAATCCGTTTTTGGTTTAAGATCAGCCTCTTAATATACTACTAACCATACTAGAGTACGTGATGTTAGGCATATAAAGTTTCTACGTTGTTTTAGAAATTACCACGTGACCCTCATACGGGAATCTGTTTTGCGTTTTAACTTGCTTTATAACCGTTTTCTTCATAAGAATTAGCCAGTCGGGTTCTAAATTTTTGACACCTAAAGGTGTTTTGTTGTGACCAGTTTGAGTTAAAATTTTCTTTTATGGAATTAGTGATTCTTTCCCTGGCAAATACTAGTGCTCATACAGAATTCGTGGACAAAGACATTTATCGAAATTTATTCTGAATTCAAAAACTGGAATATTATTTTCTGTGATTCAACAAGAAACTGCTGATGCAACAACACTTTGAAGGTTTCGGCATACGTCATCACCTTCCATCTTGGAATTTCATCGGGACTCAAACTCAGATTCATTTAGGACTTTTCATTGATAGGACTTTTTTTTAATTCTTGAATTATTTTTGGATTTGATTCGAAAACCGTAAGTTCTTTTTCTCATTTTTACTTTGGTTTTCTAGGGAAATAAATTATTTGTTAAATTTTACATTGCTTGTTGTCTTCACTCTTTTCTTGTTACCTTTTGTACGAGCCTAGACACGTAACAATAGGTGTAGCTGTGGCTGTATTAGTGTCGCTGATATAGAGGATTGCCTTAGCAACAGATGTAACTGCATGTCTTACGTCCTCCGCGAAGTGACTGAATTTTATAACGTGTGTTGGGATTGGTGAACAATTTCAATCGTTTCAATCCGGTCTTCCACTATAAATAAACGCGGTCAAGAATAATATTCCGGCTTTAGAATTCCGAATAATTTCCACTAAATGTCTTTGTCCAAGAATTTTGATGAACATAGGTATTTTCCAGGGTGAATAAATTATTTTAAATAAAAAATTTAACTCGAACTGGTCACAAAACAAAATACCTCTGAGCTCCGAAGGTATTAATTTACGACTTACTATTTCACTATAAAATATCTGTTTTAACCCTTAACTAAAACGCAGTTTAGACCCCGTGATGGGTCACGTGATCATTTAGTCCGAACAACGCAGTAAAATAATATGTCAATTAGCACGTAGGCTATTTACGGGTTCGATTGTACTGAACGAATCTTACTATAAGATTCAATAATAAAAAGTTGTTTGCAAAAGAGCTAACACGCAAGCCAAGTATGACCTTGATTACGACCAATGATTTTTACTCTGTGTTTACAAATTCTGAATCAAGGTCAGGAACTAGGTCAGCTAAAAATACAATGTAGCAACACTACTGCGTTTTAATCAGGTCAAAACAGAAAACTGAATTTTCCGAAAAAAAAGTCAAATCCAGTGAATAAAGTTATCATTACAATAACATGTAATGAAATAAAAATAAACTAAAAAAGAAATTTAAAACTGACACACAAGTAATCAAATTGCATACGCGTAACATGATGTACTGCATTTAAATTGACATCCAACTTGACCATTCTCCGTGTAGCGATAGCGGCTGCCAGGGCTTGATCGGGGGTTTGTGTGTGCGTGGGGTAGTTTCTGGGGTTTCTGGACCCCGGCATTAAAAAACCGTACACACACAAACGTAGTCACTTGTCACTTGAAATGTGACCATCGTTATATTTTTGCGCACGTTTATTTGGGTATTATTCACACCTTGAATAGGGGCCCCGAGTGGCCGAGTGGTCTAAAGCGCTGATCGTTACGGATCACTGCCATCTCACCTCTGTCTGCGTGAGTTCGAGTCCAGGCTCGGCTAACGTGGGTCCGTGGGAAAGCCTGCCAGTAGCTTCTCGTGGGTCGGTGGTTCTTCCGGGGTTTTCCAGGGTTCTTCCTCCACCATTAATACTGGCCGCCATGTATAGCCTATCTTGTGCTGAAAAATGGCGTTAAACCCTATAACAACAACAACAACAACAACACCTTGAATAAATATACACATAGACTTTTGCTTTGGTGCCCTTCGAGAAAAGTCAGGGCCCATTCGAAACTTTGACACACACACACACACACCCAACACTTGACTTGAACCGGCCCTGGCTGCCACCTGCTCTTCGATACGGGTCGTCTCTCTCTCTGCTTCGGCATAGCTCTAGTAGCAACTGCATTAAATTCTAAATATCTTTGATTGTATTACGTTTATAAATTTAACATGATACATAGATTAACCGCAGCAGTGGGAATTGATTACCGCCAAGCAAAACAGTCGACTCTCAGCCTCTTTGATTGTTGTTTGTATAAGGCTGTCACATTCTTGATCGATAGCTTTCTGAAGGTCTCTTTCCTTTCTTCACCATTTGTCTTTGTTGAAAATGAGAAATATTTTCTGACAGTATTTGGCAACGTTCATGGCTGGAACTCAACTGTTTACAGCTCGCAGGATTTGCTCTTCAGCGTTTGTAGCAATTGCAATGTTGAACGCGTCACCTTCTATCCTATCCCATGCTCTTTCTAATTTTTCATATGTTAATTTAGTATTTATCCATTGCCTTTTGAGTTAACGTGTCTGATGAGGCCTAACGTAATCTTGTGTCTATTGCTGAGATTGCTCTGAAGCTTCAGCACCTGTTGTCTCAGTAAGATGAGTAATTGTTTTCCTCTGCCATAATTCTTTACTTGTAGAAGTACTGTAGGTGAAGTTCAATTCACACTACGTTATCTACGGTTGAGTTCATTGATGACAGGAGTGCGATGGCTGATGTCCTATTCTCTTTCTCTTCAGGAAAATGTAACATTTGCTCAGTTTGATGATGTTTAATGCCTGCATACCTAAACATACATAATAACACTGCTGAAAGAATACAAGCGTAGACGGGAGAAGTCTCTGTATTCCATTATATTCACTTAATAATTTGAATTTCATTCGAATCAGTTTAACCAGTTAGATCAGAAGCAGTTGCAATCATTCGGAATGAGAATGAGTAGGAATCAGTCTGAAAGGATATTGCTTTCGAGGGCAGCAATGTAAACAGATGGAACAAGAAAATACAGGAGCTCAGCTGTGAGTTCCATGTTGTCGTACTGGTGATTGATAGGCTCCTAACTGTGACCCATAGCTGATTACGTGACTTGTATATCTGAGACAAAGCCAACAGACAACAGATACATTAATTTACAAGACCCCTTATGGACAGTACGAACTGAGAACTAGAACATAACACTATGAAGACAGAACAGCTTCCTCTGAGAACTTTTGTCCATATACTCTATTAATTTATAGGAAGTATCAGACCGTATGATTATTATTGGTTTTAAAACATCTACATCGTTTTTCCTATATTGTCTTTCAAATAAATCCATGATATATGTCGCTCTGTCGATACAGCAAATACAATGAGTGATGATGGTTGCAAAATGCATTGTTTGAAATGACGTGTAAAATAATAAATCAGACAATTTAGTTGGATCATTTGGACTGTTTCTGGGAGGATTGTTGACTCGACTGTATCGATCAGAGTTAGTTTGAATGACTCTACAAAATGGCAGTAACCTCGTATGGTGGATGATAAAGAATATAAATTTCTATTTCCACAGAATTAACAATTAAGGAAATAACGTTATATTTTTAAAATATTCTTGGTAACAATGGTGCAAAGTTGTAGCTATTGTTTGGTTTTGTGTAGAAATAACCTATTTTACATTAAGTGATAAACGTTTTACGTCGTAACCTTTGATTGAATGATTAATTGATCGGTTGATTTCAGATGTGTCGATGATGATATTCAACCCATGGCTCTTGGTATGCAATGGATGATTCTTCGGCTTCTAGGTAAGCATTTTATTTTGAAAAGTGAGTCTGTGCCCCAGAATCTTTCCTAATGAGTGTAGATTACATGAAATAAATTGATATACTGTATTTACATATGGAAATATACAACGTCTTGTGATGATCAGCTCCCCTTTGATTAATCGATTAACTGATTTAGCTTGTCTAGAGAACGATCTTTATTCTTGCTGAAACCATCATGAATAAGTTTCACTAACACGTTCTTCTCCCCCACTGTTTTCTAGGATCAATTCCCGGTCCTGTTTTGATAGGAACTGTAATCGACAAGGCGTGTTTGATCTGGCGGGGAGGAAGCTGCGGGTCTCAAGGATTCTGCATGCTGTACAGCCATGACGAGCTGAGCCTAGGAGTACTACTCTGGTGGGTCATCACCATGATGATTGGCTGCCTCCTGTTTTCTGGGGCCGCCATATTCGCCATGCGAAACAGGGGCTCATTCGATACAAAGAGCAAGTCGCCACAGAAAAATCATGAAAAAAATCCAGCATTTTAACCGATGGATGTCTCTTGCAATTGTTACTTTATCTTTATCCGTGGTGTTAAATTCATAGTTCTACGCATTCTTATCAACTGATGTCAAGTTTTGCATGATAAGAAACATGTTAGTAGCAGTTTAAATGAAGCGACGTAAAGTTGTTTCTGTATATAACACATTTAAATTGATTATAATTGCTTTTTATGCAAAAAAATTCTCAGCATAGTGAAAGTCCAGATGTCATCATTTTCTTACAATGTTTTAATTGTACATAGCATGCAACTAAGTACAAATGTTTGGGATAGATCTGTTTCCTGTCCGTAAGGTTTTCATGTTTGTTGATTAACTTGCAATTGGTAGCTACGTTAGCCTGAGAAAGGACAGGGAAGACAACACTTAATATGAATATTATTACGACTCTATCGTCTTAAACTACATAGCAGAAGAAAAGTAAAATCAACAAGTTTAGCAACATTCAACAAATAATTTAATTCTCTCACAGCTTTGTGAATTAAAATCCCAAATAATCCTAAAAGTTTTATGACAAGTCCAAAAGTATTAAGTGTTCCGAATGAATTTCAGCAGTGTTCCGAATGAATCCCAATCTTCAACGTACTGATGTGCCGATATACCAATAGTTTTGATGTATCACAATGATGTAATCCAAAATGTCTTTAAATGAATTCACAATAATCCCAACCTTTTTTTGAAAACTGTCAACGAGCACGTTATAATTCCAATTAATATTTTAAATAAATAATTCCTCTCAAATTATAGCTGAACACATCTAAAATGATTTAATTACAAACTGATCATAAGATAGGATGAACAAATTTTGTTGATCTGAACCTTATATAAAAACCTAAGACAGAATAATACGACCACGTTCTGGGCCATTTTCCCATCAAATTCGCAAACAAGGTTAGGTTTATTTAAATTCTAGCACCAAAAAATAAAACCTAAAAAAAAATCAAGTACACAATGTCTCGAGTCCAAATCCAAGCAACAATGTTATTTACAAATGATCATTATCTTAAAGTATAATCGACAGTCATGGACCGAAGATAGCAATGTGTGTGAATGTTTATGTGTGTGTGTTATTGGATTTTTAACGAAGTTAGCAATATAATCTGTTGTTTACAAATGACCCTTACAATCTGCAATCATGGACAAAAGTTAAACACACAATCTAGGTATACATAAGAATATGCACTCGCAGGGAAAGAGATGATTTCTTCTTATATCAAGCATTTTTTTATATTTTTGTTCCGATTCCGTAACCATAATAACAAATATCTAGAAGCTGCACACTAAATTTTTAAATTAGCGGATCTCCATCTCTCCATATACAAGCTGTTTATACGCATTGTCGGCCATGAGATACAAAGCGCCACTAATAGCTTGACAACAATTCAACAGACGATCAGCCGCCAGCTACTTCGAACCTATGATAAAACCAACCGATACTTTGAGTCGGCAACTACCACACCATATTAGGCATATTCTCTGTATCTTTAGTGATAGGCTTGATTAAACTGTGAACAAATATTTTCTCTAACTACTATGTTTGCATCTTAAACCATAAAGTAGGTTTAACTCCTCTCTTTGACTCGTGTCATATTGATAACGACTCTTACAACTAGAATTGAAAAAGAACGATAGATTTTATTTAATTGTCTCTAAAGATGGATTAACACACTCTGTTGTGTTCTTTTTCTCTGCGTCCTTTACGTACGATTTCTAATTTTATTGAATCAATACTATTTTTCAAGACCATTGAAGCAGGTAAAGTAATGCTTAAAACTATATGAACGTGGTTGAACAGAATCAGGAGAGGTATAGATTCAGATACTAAGAGCCCGTATACTTATGTAAAATTCCAATCTCGAATCGAAAAAGATACTGTCAGAAGCACGAAATTGCTCCATTAATTTATATTTAGGCATTGTGGATTGCGGACTATATACAAGATTTACTTACGTTGGAAACTGAACAGCTTGACAACGTGCAAACCTACGCACCTACTAAAGATTTGATAAAGAAAGTATTCAAATAACCATAGACAATTTTACATTTTGCAAAGACACAAGTAAACACATTTTTACAAAACTATTTTATTTGCATTAAATTAGATTGACCTTAGAAAGACATGAAAAAAACCAACATAAAGGGTTTGGAACTGTTTTGTTACTATTGACCTTGATGTCTGCTGAGCATGATCAAGGTAGGGGTGATATCCAAAAGAGTATAGTAAATTGCCCCATAGAATAAGCGCTTCCTTGGCGGCGATGGCGTAGAGAGGGTTTCAGAAATGTTGGCCATCTATCAGACAAGATTAAATACGTGTTTCTTCCTCTCTTTGTGAGCTATCGATAAACGGCGTCGACATCATATCGACATCGTAGCAGTCTACATAGTTCTTGTCACGATTAAATGCCTACAGTATCCATTTTTATCATTTTTTGTCAATAAGATGGAAACATTGTCAAAATGACAACTTCAGAATTTCGGAATATTTTTATCAGTGGCATAGAAACTGATGATAAACGTATATTTATATGTCGGAACTGCAGTCTTTTACATTTGGATTAATTTTTAATTTTAATGCAACGCCAGCTGAGGTTGATATTTTCAGTGGTATAGAAACCCAGGATAAACAGGCATTTGTATGTAGAAACTATAATCATTTACATTTGGACTTATGTTATATTTTATAGCTTAATGCAACATCTGCTGACACTGACATTTGAGATGCACGCGTTAACTATAACGAAGCAGCAGCAGTAGGATTTTGTTGTAACCAAATATTATGATACAATATTCTGTCATATATGATAATAGCTATAAGCACGCATTTTCATCAATAAACACTATTCTGTGATATATGATGACAACTGTAACCATGCATTTTTAAAAATAAATCAATAAACAAATGGTCACTGGAAGATATGCAGTTTATGCTGATGTAAGACGAATACTTTCTTGAGGACAAATCTTAGTTGGTTTAAACATAATTGTCATACGCACTATTTTGAATAGACAGTAGATTTTACTTAAAGTTAAAAATTTTGATACAATCTGACGGAAGGATAGGCTAAATTCATTTTCTAATTTAAGCATCGCTATTATATGACAAAATATACAAGTACGATACTAAAAGAATCTCATAAACGTACTATATGAAGCACAGTAAATGGGTGGAATAGTTCAATATTTGCCCCCGACTGATTTGCGACAATTTTGGTAAGGTTATAAATAGAATTGAATCTGATGATTACATCACAGTTTAAAACATATCCATTTCGTGACTTACTCTAGTTTATGTTTGTACGAGCGTAGACAGAATACTTTTTGGGTCAAGCATTGTTTAACTCAATGAATGAAGTGAAACAACACGAAGATGAATTAGAATTAGGCAGGTAAGAACTGGAAACTATCAAATAACTTGACCACAACATTGTTGAACAGCCAATAAATAATTTAAACACATGCAAAGTCAAAGGAAATAGATAAATACGAATGACGTGTCACATGATCATTTTGCATAGCGTGGTCGAAAAGACCAATACGATTAGCGGTAAACAATCAACGAACTGCTACATTGGATGGACAAGAGGAATCCATCTTTGTATTTTCTTTTGAAAACAACCAAATATCTATTATCTTAAGAAAACATTATTTTAAGTTTTTGATAATATTAACACTTAAGATTACACAATAGAACCTGGCACCAGTATCAAACTTTAATATTCATAGATCAGTCCTTTCACGCACTGCGTAACATGTCAAGTGCCTCGTCATTTGAATCCTAACATGTGTAGCAGAATGACACCGATTCAAATGTGGACATGCGTTATTAATTCTTAAATTTATCAAAACCAATGGCAAACTAAATGTTTTGTGAAGCGAAAACTTCTAGTGTGCTAATTGCACCAAAGTACATCGATGCAGCAGAAGTAATGAGTGGTGGGGCAACAGCTAAGTGTCTAGCATTTGTAGAAAGCAACCGTAATATTGTCTATTTAATCTGGATTTTAACATTATACATGTGTAACTGACCAATCAGTACCCTCTGTGCATGAGTCATAGTTCCACTGGTACTATCTACAGGCGTCTGCCTCTTTGATACCACTCTGTGTTAAGACCTCACAGTAGTCACTTGTATATATTAAAGTTATTGATAGAACACGGTATCTCATCTTCTGTTTTAATGCAATAACACAACATGGTGTCAGATGTGAGATCATAACTGAAATAGCACATGGATCGTAAATTGATATTTTGAAACAATAACTTTACAATCCATGGACGATTTTGCACGAATTTAGAACCTTAGAAACGTTGAAAATTCTGCATACGAACTTAATACCTTCGAAATGAATCTTTCCGGCGTGCCAACCCCTACCATGGACTGGGACAATTCCAACCTTACCACATCATGGGCTAAATTCCAACAACACTGTGAAACAATATTTAACGGACCGATGAGTAGAAGAAGTGATGCGGTCAAAGCCAACTACATTCTACTTTGGGTAGGCGACAAAGGTAGAGATATTTTCAACACATGGGCTCTGACGGATGAAGAAATAAAGGACCCATCAACGCTCTTTACAAAATTCAAATATCACGTGCAACCAAAATTAAATCCGGTCTTTGCCAAATTCAAGTTTAACAATGAAATTCAAGGCTCCAGGACAATAGACCAATATGTGACTTGATTGAAACTCTTGGCCAAGGACTGTCTCCTCAAAGACGAAGACGACATGATTCGTGATAGAATTGTTTTCGGGGTATCGTCATTAAGGATACGAGAAAAACTTATCACCGAAGGTGAAAAGTTGACCTTGGAAAGGGCCATTAACATCAGTCAAAGCCATGAATATGCCCAGGAGCAGCTCCAGACCATGTCTGCATCAGCCAGACCAGAAGTGCATGCGACAATTCAACGACAGGCCAAGACAAAAGAACTACAGCCGAAGAAATGGACCACGTCTTCCAGACGGAGCGTCAACACGACCTGTGGACACTGCGGATACAAAACACATTCAAGACAGGACAAGTGCTCTGCAAAAGGAAAGACCTGCAATAAGTGTCATAAACTCAATCACTTTGAGAAAGTCTGTAGATCAAAAACGGTCAGTGTGATTAAAAATGAATATCAAAACCAGGATTTATATATTGACATTGTAAAAAGGGATATAGTTGCCAATGGCCAGGCGTATGCGGCAATAGAGGTAGGACCTAATTTAGTTTCTACTGATTTTAAATTGGATACTGGCTCTCAAGTTAACATCATACCCTCGCATATATTCAAAAAGCTAGGAATAAAGCATCCCCTTCAATCTACATTAAACACATTATCTGCATATAACGGCAAATTATTGAGTACAATGGGTACAGTCAATCTCACATGTAAACGCACTGAACGTACACATGAACTCGAGTTCTACATTGTTAAAACGAAAACACCACCTCTACTTGGTTTAAAATCTTGTATGGAGTTAGGCTTAGTTAAATTTACATACTCTGTTCAGACACAGATGTCAAATTTACAATGTAAAAAGAGTACGCCCCTCACTAAGGCGATTGTTCTCAAGGAATATACCGAAGTCTCCAACGGCATAGGTCTTTTCCCAGGGTAATATACCATACACATCAACCCCAAGGCTACACCTGTAGTGCACCCTCCGCGGCGAATACCTGTTGCACTTCAAGACAGACACAAAACTGAACTTGATCGCATGGAAAATGAAAATATTGCCCCGGTTACATCACCTACAGCATGGGTAAATTCTATGGTTGTCCTCAAAAAGGAATCGGGTAAACTAAGGGTATGTCTCCACCCACAAGATCTTAACAAAGCAATTTGCGTCCCCATTATCCTATTAGATGATATCCTACCCCAATTATCAGGTGCAAAATACTTCACCAAATTGGATGCACGGTCAGGATATTGGGCAATAAAACTGTCATGTAACTCTTCATACCTCACAACTCTCTACACCCCTTACGGCCGTTACCGTTTCTTGCTTCTCCCATTTGGTTTGAAATCATCTCAAGATGAATTCCAAAAGCTGATCGATGAGAGTTTAAGTGGTATCGTTTCGATTTATGACGATGTACTAGTTTTTGGACGCACACGCGACGAACATGATACAAATTTGAGAAATATTCTCGAATCCGACTAAATGAGGAAAAACTAGAAGTAGGTGTCACAGAAGTACAGTACTTCGAGCCCATTCTGTCAGCAGAAGGTCTCAAACCCGACCCTGCCAAAGTAGCAGCGGTCAGAGAAATGGAACCCTCTCGTAACCGCGCGGAGTTAGAAACCATTCTTGGCATGGTTAACTGCTTGTCCAAATTTGGCAGTAGTCACCAGTACTTTAAGACAACTGTTAGCGAAAGACGTAGAGTTTTCATGGGACTCTCCTCAAATAGACGCATTTCAAAAGGTAAAAGACATAATTACTATAAGCCCGGGACCTGTTCTGTCCTATTTTGACCCTAAGAAACCACTGACTTTGCAAGTTGACGCGTCAAAATATGGGCTTGGTGCTGCCCTAATGCAAGGTGATAAGCCCGTGGCTTATGCATCAAAATCCTTGACCACGACTGAAATTAATTATGCTCAGATAGGGAAAGAAATGTTCGCTATACTGTTCGGATGCAAACGGTCCATCAATATGTATACGCGAGAAAGTTACATGTTCAAACTGACCACCTTCACTTGTCTCTATAATGAAAAAGCCCCTCTATGCAGCCCCACCGCGACAACAACTCATGTTTTTGCAACTACAGCGTTATGACCTAGAGGCAAAACATTACCAAGGTAAGAACATACCCGTAGCAGATACACTCTCACGTAAGTTCTTATTTGATACACACCCAGTTTCTGACACCATGTTGTGTTATTGCGTTAAAGCACAAGATGAGACGCCGTGTTCTAACTATCAATAACTTTAATATATACAAGTGACTACTGTGAGGTCTTAACACAGAGTGGTATCAAAGAGGCAGACGCCTGTAGATAGTACCAGTGGAACTATGACTCATGCACAGAGGGTTCTGATTGGTCAGTTACACATGCATAGGTCAACAAGAAAAAAATAAATCATCATTATTTAGCACGAGAACTACAGAAGTAATAATATGGGGCACCTGGGGATCAAACGGGAATTAACATTATTCCTTCTGTTTTATGTAGTGGGGGACACTTTGGGGTCAGACGGAAATTAACATGGAAATGACACTTGGGTCATATGAAAAATTAACACTGGGGGAGCCGCTTTGAGTCGTACGAGAAATTAACATGGATCGACAATTAGGGGTCAGGCGGTAACAGTGTTACAAGTGACTGGCCTTAATTGGGGTGAATTAGTAACAGTGTTAAAAATGGCTGACCTCAGATGGCACACGTACCATTTAGCACGCCTATATACGAGATACCTGTTCTATAATGACTACAATCTTGTGATATATTTATATATAATGTATTACCTAGACCTCAAATGATGTTGCTGTGTTGGTAAATTGGCATCATTGTAATAATGCTAAAAATCGCTATAATCAAGGAAAGCATGTCAAAAACTGAAATGGATGTGACTAAAAGTAATGCTAAAATTACGAATTTGTCCCAGAATTTAATGGAGCTGAAAAAAAAATTTAAAAAAAATGTACTAAAATCATAAAAATATCCCGGAATCTAGCGGTACAGAGAAAACCTGGAATATTAATATTCAAATCACTGAGACTAAAAGTTGCACTAAAATTCCGAAATTGCACCGATCTTAAATGGAGGCTCAAAATTATCCAGACGTTTCGTTAAAAAATAAAATAGCCAAGATTAAAAGTAGCATTAAAATTCCGGAACTATACCGAACTTGTATGTAGACTAAAAAATATATGTAATTTTTAATTAGCCAAAACTTAAAGTAGTACCAAAAAAAATTACATAAATGCCCCGGACACTAGTGGAGATTGTGAAAAATCCGGAACATGTATATCCATATCGCTTAGACTAAACGTAGCATTAACATTCCGCAATTGAATCTGACTTTAATGGAGAAAGAAAATTATCCGGAATGTTTGCTAAAAAAATTGGCAAAGACTAAAAAAGATACTTTAGCGGAAACTGACAAATGTCGGAGAGGAATTTAAAATATGTTAGAGACTAAGAGTAATACTACACTTTCGAAACTAATACAGAATTTTGTGTTGATTAAAAATCCAATTTTCCCTAAAATATAATAATGTTTAGAATATTTTTTTTTTTTTTACAAATTCTCAACAAAAAAAATTTAAATAATTAAATGTGCGATATTTACAAAATTAGTTTTCTCACAAATAATCGCACATCACTATCAGAAGATAGGGGTATTGTGTAAAAGAAGGAAATGAAATAACACATACTATCTAACATAAACGTATTAAGACAGAATTTTTTAGGAAAAGCATTAAGATTGAAATTTTCTCTAAATTGTATTAAAAATACTATTTCATTAAATTATATTGAAAGTAATTTCCACTAAAATATATTGAGAGTAATTTTATTTATTTTTGTATTACAACTATGTACTATTTTAATAAAGATTGCGCCCTTACAAGCAAGTGCAAATCCCCCTTGTACTATACATTTCTCTTGTATACAAAAGTCAGCAAAATTTAGTTGCTGAGCGAGAGAATTCTAAAATTTCTCCTTGATTGAGTAAGCTATAAGATTCACGCATTTTCTGAAACTAATAAGTTGATGAGGCAGAATTATTTGTTTGATGACGTAGGCAAACACACTCGGTTCCAGTGAGAATAGACCCGAGCCTCGTTCTTATTCGAGATGAACGAACACAAGAGCTTAGAACTATTTCCATAGTTGGCCATGGGTATACGTTCAAAATTGTGTATAAATTGAGAGCAAGCTTGCTCAAAATTAGTTCGTTCGTCGAAGAATCAGAAGACTCTGTCTGTCTTTTCTTACAGGTAAGAATCATCTGTGTTCGTAAATTTATTTAAAGAATAGGGACTTTTTAATGTTAGAGATTTTTCTTAGTAAAATTCATACTTTAGCAACATTTTTGTGAGTTCTTTCTATTTTATATTATAATGTAATGGAATGTTTAATTCTTTTAAAAGATTTTATACTCGTTCGTAGATAAGGTAATTATTATTGGAAAAGACGAATTCGCTACCAACTTCATGTTTACATTTAATGTGGGGATAAAATTCTTTAAGTAATAAAGAGTAATGTTTAGTAATCTATTCCAAATTAGTATTCTATTTTAAATTTAGTAAAATATATTTCTTCAAAATGATTGTTGCATTAATCGCAACTATTGAATTTTATACTCTTTGGCTATTATGAATTTATTCCATATTTAATTATCTGTATTATATTCTAAAATGCAGAAATTACACAAATGAATGAAGTTGCTAAGTTCGAAAGAAAGTATAATTTTATGTGTATTTCATGTATATTAAATATAAAGGCTTTATAAGGTGTATCGCTAGAATGTAGTATTATATATCAATTATTTAAATAAAGTCCGCTCTGTCAAGAATCAGAAGGCTTCGTTCGTCTTTCTTACAGTCGATTCCCGCTACCTCTTGCATCGCCAAATTCCCCAGATGTAGCCGTATCTACACTATTATGCGTGACACCTTCACAATTAAGAAAGCCCGAACTTTCTCTTTCTCTCTCTCTCTCTCTCTCTCTCTCTCTCTCTCTCTCTCTCTCTCTCTCTCTCTCTCTAACCATGGGAAAAGACATTTCTTAAGTTATGAGTATTTCCTTCTCATAGCAAGAAATGAGAAGAAGGTTATGATATGATACAACACTTTTCATAACACATGTATCATCAAACTGCCCAAAATCCCACACTAAATATCAAACGATAGGGGTATTGTTTAAAAGGAGATGAAACCTCACATACTATTCTGCACACCACCTATATCATACACAGAATCCAGAACGCCTTGTGTAGTATCCCCACACCAGCAAAAATGGTATCGTGCAAAAGATGAAATCGCATAAACATACCACCTACATTATCCAATACTCTATACACACTATCCGAATTTCCTTTACCCATCAGGAGTGAATGTGTACGTGCGTGGGTGTGTGGTTGTTTAGTAAAAAATAAATAAAGACAAAGAGACACGTTTTCTTTGGTATATTCCTTGTTTCGATCACAATGAAAATTTCAGAACACATCACAAAGGTACATTTTCTTCTTTCACTGTCTGTCTCTTTGAATTTCTTCAGTGGCATAGGCTCATCTCCGTCTTCAGTTTGTTCTCGTGGTCTGGATTTCATAGATTTCTTGACGGGATGGGTTTTTCATCTTCTGAAAATCTCTCACTTTTTGTTTTTCTTTTTTTTTAGGTCACTCCGAAGGCCAATTTTCTTTTTCTCCTGACATTTATAACAGGAATCTTGACCTTTGTCCCTCTTTGCTCCATTTGTTCCTTGCCTTTGACGTTGCGGGGTATACTGGGGTCCATAGTTCTTTCTGCTAACAAATATAGCAAGTTTCTTGACTTTTATATCTTGAGGAGGAGTAGTCTATCGTTTTTTCTTTAGTATATCTTCTTATGACACTAAGCAAATCTCGGACCAGTAGAGCGATCTGTATGGACTCTTGATCGTTTGAGAGCTGAATGAATACTCTGACTCTAAGACACTAAGCCAATATATAGGGACCCGCTGCCTGTAAATGAAATTTTTGCAATCAAGATGAAACGATTCCAGTGAGAAACTAAGATGGTAAGATACAACGATGTGTCGTATCGCCACACACACGAGCTAAAATGATAAATCAAATCCATACGAGCGATTTCAAAGACTGAATGAGCCTGAATCAGAGCCCTCCGTTTCTGTCACAAAACCGTGAGAGTTGAGATTCACCCCAGAAGAACTTTCGTTCTGTTCTTAAAAGTATTACCATATCTTAGAGACGCAAAAACGCACTTACAGAAAATTTAGAACGACGGCTTATACCTACACCGTGAAACTTAAAGAGCTCAAGTAGTGTGTGTAAAACTTCGTCAAATTAAATTTTGCAATCTAGATTAAACGATCACATTTTTTAAAAGAAGAAAATATACACCAAGCGACGATGACAATCTGTGTCACCCTTCAAAACGTATTGGCAGAAGTTCACGCTGGCGATTTTGGAGATGACATGATTGTCTCATATCCAACACCATCTGTATCCACTGCAGGGTGAGATTGAGAGGTTGAGAGAAAAACTGGTAAAACTGATAGACTGACAGAAAAACCAAAATCAGCAAAGAAATAATATCGATTGGTACCTCATGAAGATTATTTTTACATTCTAGCAGCCGTAAAGGTGAGTTCCAGACAATTTAGAACGAAAACGTATGCATTCATGGAGAAGTTATGCCGTTTAAGTCACAATGGTTGCCATGGATTTGTATGGTCTGCTCATAAATTTGCCGGAAATAATGCAAGCAAAAGCTGATATACACAATTGATACTGCAATAAGCAACGGTACTCTAGTCTGAAGACGTGTGTGTGTGTGTGTGGAGAGAGAGAGAGAGAGAGAGAGAGAGAGAGAGAGAGAGAGAGAGAGCACCATATTTCTGATATTTTTGCGGTATTACAGGACTAGGAGAAATTAACATGAGCTTACCTTGAGTTTCTGAAGCCAACGACAAATTCTTTGTGAGAAATGTTCATTGAAAGTTGGTTTCATTCATAAATTTCATAAAAGGATAGTGTTTTATTTATTGTTTACCGACCAGAGTAAATGCTTTATACACACTTCCAAGTTTAAGGGATGTGATGTTTTGCAGCACACACCTTAAGAATGCAATGCTACTACATTGCCCTAAAACCATAGAAGAGAGAACAGTAAAAACACGTCTTGTTCTATCGGCAGTCTAAACTGGACTGACTAAAAATAGAGCATACATTGTTAGTTTTCTGAACCTACGTTTGGATCTAGAATGCAAGTGCAGAATAGGATCATACATTGCACTATGAGACTGGTCATCTTCTAATCATTCTTAAAAAGCTGTGTGCTTATTTGTTTTTATTTTCCTTTCGGAAAACGGTAGATCTAATGTTAGAAATTTTTCCGTGACACGTTGCAGTGTCAAAATAGGACAAAGCTAAGCTACCTAACATGCAAAAGCACAATTCAACTCAAAATTTTATATTAATTAACGATTCACCTATGGAAGAAAAGGTAAGTTATTTCACATCGCTACAGACTGAAAAATAAAAACAAAGACATTCTTAATGCTCTGATTTGTTGTTGTTGTTGTTGTTGTTGTGGGGCTTAACGCCATTTTTCAGCACACGATAGGCTATACATGGCGGCCAGTATTAATGGTGGAGGAAGAAACCGGGAAATCCCCGGAAAGAACCACCGACCCACGAGAAGCTACTGGCAAGCTTTCTCACATATCCACATTCGCCGAATCTTAGACTCGAACCCACGCAGACAGAGGTGAGATGGCAGTGATCCGTAACGGACAGCGCTTTAGACCACTCGGCCACTCGGGGCCCCTGCTCTGATTTGTGAAACAATCAAGGTCGGTCATGCATTGAAAGCAATACATTTGTTGGGTCAAACAAACCAACGTCTTATTTTATTAGGGGGAATTAGGAACCATTCATGTTGAAAAGTTCTAGATCACGGATGGTTGATTCTACCAAGCCCATCCCTATGAAACTTTTAAGGTACACAAAAGGTTCTCAGAGTATAGCATTATTAATAGGTGTTCTGCCTTTCTCTGAGAAGTCATTTTCAAGTGAAAGTGTTCTTATTCAGGAAGTAGAGTGCGGCTTTGTTAAAAGGTCCTCTCCATTGTGTAAATTTGTCATAAGACTTAGTCTCATGACCCGTGACAGTCGGAACAGTTACTTCTTCACCCATTCAGGTCATTCATTAATTATTAAGCAATGACCTTGCTGGAGATAAGGTTGTGGCTAATCCACCTGTAACTCACAAGCCCAGTTGATCCTGTTGAGATTGAAATCCCTGAATTATACTCTACTTTTCAGTTACTAAAGCTATGGCAAAAAAAAAGCTCTTGCGACTGTTGATCAAGGCATTATTCCTTTAGTTGACACATTTATTGGTCGAATGCTGGCCGATTCGGACCGTGGCTGATTCGGCCCAAATTATGGGCTGATTCGGACCATGTGAGCTATTATAAGAAAAACCATGTAACACATGCATTATTTCGTTTAGTAGTTATTACTATTTTTGCAGACATACTAAGAGAATATAAAAAGTTGATATTGACTTTTAAATTTAGGTAAGACAGTTGTTAGCAAATTTCTAGCCGAAATCAGAACAAACTCCATATTAACTATATATACACACAGAGGAGCCTCATCAATCCGGACACCTTCGTTCCCAGTGAATATGTCCGGATTAACGAGTTTTCCGGATAATTGAATCCTGCACATTTTATTTTACGATGTCATCAAAAAACTGATATCTCGCAGTTAAAATGCATTATGGTAAACTAATAAAATGCAGTCATTTTTATAAGTAATTTGGACCGAATAAGCCTGGGCCGAATAAGCCATTATCCGAATCAACCTGTTTCGTATTGGTCAGGCTTTTGATAAGGTCACTTTTGCTCCAGATACTGATCAATCAAAAGGTAATGAAGTTATCGCAGTGATCCTCTTTTCACTACTTTCAAATCTAATCAGGGTGACAAAAAACAATCACTTGTTCTCGAACAGGAGCAAGATCACAAGATCTGTTTCTTTCATGGGGATATTACCGAAACTGAAGCCATACAAGTACCAACTTATTGTGTGAAAAATGGGGTCCTTATGAGAAAATGGGAACCATCTGAGGTATTCGCTGGTGACGAGTGGTCAGTAAGCCATCTGTTTGTTGTTTCCAAGTCGAACAGACATGAAATTCTTAGCTTACCAGTGAAACTCCAATGTGTGGTCATTTAGGAGTCATTACGACTTGTCACAAGATCCTGAATCCTTTTTACTGGCCGAAAATTAAAAGTGATGTTTCTAAATACTATAGAGCTTGTCAAGTGGTAGGTTTCAGTTCTTTTGAACTAGCTTTTGGACACACTGTCCATGGAACATTGAAGTTATTAAAAGAAAAACTTCTTCAACCGAAAATTAGATATTAACCTAGTTGACTATGTCTCTGACTTCAAATACAAGCTGTCAAAGGCTTGTGAAGTAGCAATATCTAATCTTCAGTTTAGTTAATCAAAAATGAAGTTAAGGTAAGACACAAATACAGAAGTTCTCAGGTTGATAATAAAGTTCTGGTTCTCTTCCCCATACCACAAAAATTTTTACAGACCAACTTTTATGGTCCTTATATAGATGAAAAGAAGGTGATTTATGTATCACTAACACTGTCAAATAAATATGTTAAACGAGTATGTTGATAGAGACAACCCTATTAATCATTGAATCAATTCAGTTGTATCATCTGTCCCACACAGTGAGGATTTAAACGATGGCAAGCAATCGGACTAGTGACTTAGGTGTAACAGTCTTCCAAATTCAGAAATGTTAGAGAATCTGGACAAGAAGCTTTCACATCCTCAGCCACAATTGAAGGCTAAATTGAAACAGCTGTTGTGTGAATAAGAGCACTTTTTTCCCAAATATTCTAACCCAGAAAGAGCAAAAGAAATTTTTTGGCATTTGCAAGTCCAAATGGACTTTAACAGTATAAAGTGAAGGAATTTTAACAATTAAGTAAAAGTGACTTTTGTTGTGTATGTGTTACACTTTTTCGACATATTGTGACATGGTGAAATTAAACCGGGACTAGAGTTGTCTCTGAATTCACATAGCCTACTGATGCGATTTATCGGTATGGCTGGATATTATCAAACATTTTGCCCCCTCTTTTTTTTTTACATAACTTCTGAACCCCTGACCAATTTATTAAGAGAACAAAGCTTTGATGCACTGACAAATGTCAGGAGGCTTTTGATAAATGTAAGGCCTTACTTAAGAGTTCACCATTTCTTTCAGCTCCAAATTTCAACCGATCATTTAAAATGTCTATTGATGCAAGTGATGTAGTGATTGGTGGCATATTAGTTCAAATAGGAAACAACGGTGTGGATCAATCCATGTGATATTTCTGTAAGGTGCAAGGTAAACATATTGTACATTAGAGTGCCTCAGTTGGCAAACATTTTTTCTGATTTTATGAGATGAAAAGATAGCCATCTCATTACTATAAAAGCTACTGCTGCATGATCTCCTACACTCTCAGGCATCATGGAAAAGGGGATACTGTTCTCAATAAGGATCTATCAGACCTGCTAGTCAATTTTGACTTGAATATTGCAAAATATTTTATATTTTCTCTAATCTTTCGTGGGTTTTGACATAGTTCAAATCAGAACAGTACAGGCATTTCGCCTGATCCTCAACGAAGCTGTTATCATATCAAATGTGTGATTGATCTAGCTTCGGTATGTAGGGTGAGCTAGTTTCATGCCCTATCAATGGATCCCAACCATCTTCAACTCAAGAGGTAGCGGACATGGGCGCCCGCAGGATTTTTTGCAGGGGGTGTCAGGACTTTGTGCAGGGGAAGGGGTCAGTCAGTCACGGCCGGGAGAGTTAGTATAAGCAGCAGTCTGAAACTAAAGCTATAATATTTATTAAGCGTTTTGAACAGACATATTTTCAGCTTCATTTGCATGATTAAACTTGTCGGAATTTATATATATATATATATATATATATATATA
>JAECUM010007810.1:0-39727 GCA_016617855.1 Megalonaias nervosa | reverse complement strand
GTTTGAGACATAATACATCTAAAGGTTAAATTCATGTAGAAACAGCCATGTAGAGTTTTGCAAACACAACGGTTTTTTGTTTTATTTGTTTGTTTTGTCTATGTTTTGTATATGCCTTTGAAAAAGACTCATTAAGAGTCGAAAGCGCTCAGGTTAGTTAGATACTAGTTTTGCACTGTTCGTCGTCAATTTATTGCATTTATCTCAATCAATCCCTGACACACGTGATCCCTTGCTGGATCCAGTGCGCTTGAAAGGGCTGTTATTCGCCATATGATTTGTATTCTTTATATATATATATATAATATGAAAGGATGTTAAAGAGTTTTGTGTCTGCTTATGTATCATCGAGCAGCGAATTAAGGATTTTATATATATATATATATATATATATATATATATATATATATATATATATATACATACATACATACATACATACATACATACGCAGCATTTTCTGGACCTACATGTGTTGGAAACATGTGCTTTCAATTCCGCTCCAAAGAGCAGGTGCTAATTTGAGTAATGAGTGTTGCAAACTCAAGACTGTTAAAAGACTTAAATTCCATCAATAAAACAATGTCTCTATTTATTTCAGTTACAACTAGGATAAGCTCTCAAAAGATTCTTTTCCTACAAAATAGCTTTCATTATCAACCAGTCCTGGCCAGCCAAACCCATATATACTCTATTTTACGTTCACCCATTTCCAGGCTGTACCGTGTGTCCTATACAACACCTACTCAGCTTCTACAAACAACGAACACAGGATGGTCAACTCGCGTCGTTTGATGTATACCCCAACGTCTCTACCCAGCCAATGCCATGCTGATCATTTCATCCGTTCACCACGCTCAGCCACCAATAACATGTATCAGCGTGATGAGGACATTCTAAATTTGTTCCCCATGTGTGATTTAGTCACATTACTAATCATTGAATAGCCACATTAAGGGACGTATAGCAGCAGGGAGGGCGAATCCTACAAAATTTGCAATTAGAGATTACGCTGAAAACTAAAGCTTCCTACGGAGATGAAATTAGAAACGTCAATAGCGTCAAAACCGAGATCTCTAACCGACACGAAACTTTCCTATTTGGGTTAGCTTATTTTTGTTACTGTTACGTGTCTAGGCTTGTACAAAGTAACAAAGAAAAGAGTGAGGAAAACAAGCTTTGTAAATTTTAACAGAATAATTTATTTCCCTAAAAAACAAGGTAAAAATATGAAAAAGGACTTATGGTTTGTGAATCTAATCCAAAAATTAATCGTAGAATTTAAAAATATAAGTCCTATCACTAAAAAGTTCTAAATGAATTAAAGTTCGAATCCCGATGAAGTTCCAAGATGGAAGGCGATGACGTCTTATAAATCCTGTTTTGAACTGTTCTGTCAACGGTTCCTTGTTGAATTTTATGAATCAAGAATAATATTCCGGCTTTAGAACTCCGAATAATTTCCACTAAATGTCTTTGCCCAAGAAGTTTGATGAAGAAGAGCACTTATGTATGTTTTCCAGAGAAATTAATTACTAATTCCGAAAACTAGAAAAACTGAACTGAAACTGGTCACAACACAAAATACCTTTGAGCTACGAAGGTATTAATTTACGACTGACTAAAAAATACTATGAAACATCTCTTTAACTCCAACTACAATGCAGAAGGGACCAAGTGATAGGGTCACGTGATCACTCTCTTTCGAGAAACGTAGTAACATCATGTGTCAATTATCACGTCCGCCATGGACGAATTCGATTCTACCTAACAAATCTTACTATAAGATTCAATAATAAAATTTTTTTTTAAAAGTTGTTTACAACAGAGTTGTAACTGGCCCCGAAATCTAGGTCACCAAAAGATACAATGTTTCTACGAACTGCGTACTTATCAGGTTTAACAGAACTGAATTGAATTTCCCGGAAAAATGTCAAATCCAGTGAATAAAGATATCATTACAATAACATGTAACGAAATAAAAATAAAATAAAAAAGAATTTAAAACTAACACACAAGTAATTAAATTACATACACGTAACAGTTACTTCATTTTTTTTTACTTTTGTGTTTTTGTTTTTTATGGCGTGTTTTGTTTATGTAGCCGCTCACTCATTCTTTGTCGTCGCCGTCCCTGCTGCTGTGTTTTTCAGTCAAAACTTTTATCGAGACCTATACCATATCGCGAACGAGGATCATGTAAATTTGTCGTGATAAATCCATGGTGGGTAGCTTGTGCTTTTGAGAAGAAATTTTTGAATTTCATCATATCCATATCCCCTGAACACCAAGTCTGATGAATGTTCGAAGAGCATGTTTATCGACTCCATCAAACACAACTAAAATATTGCAGTTATCTCTGATCACTTTAGGTATTTGTGTATATCGCTGAGTAACATAAATGACGTCTATATTCTTGTGTCTGCCTCGAGAAAATATCCGAGCTGGATTCGATTGTTTGTCCAGCATCACATCATCATATACTACGAGATTATTAAAATCGTCCATCGAGATCATCCACGGATGGAGATTCACCAACATCGGTGATAAAAACAACAATATCATTATTATCTTCATCTTCATCCAACGACTTCGCTTCTTCTTTAAAATCTTTAAGCACATCGTAGCATCGCTGATCATCTACGGATCGTGCTGCCAAATACAACTTATCCCACTTGAGCCATCTCATTATTAGATTAAGTAATAATTGCGTCTTACCAGACCCAGATGGACCTATGATAATTGCTCCGATAGAATTTGGTAACGCTGCATGATGTTTGATTGGCTCTTGCTTTCGTGTCGCTGAAAAGTCAATGACATCCATGTTGTACAAATATAATAAATAATATGAATTTATATTGTGTTCGATGCAGAGCATCCACTCCCACTAGTGGATTAACAACAATAACAACAAAAAAATAAAAGCTTGCGCTTACAGACAAGTGTGTAAAATGTGGTACAAACAAATGCAAATTTATTTCGTCTCGTACAGAGATAGGTGATGATATCGCTGCTTCACTGGTAAAATTACCAGGAACTCCATGGCCTAAATACCCAGGAGAAAAACATCTTCCAGGATATAATTATTGTGATCCTGGAACCCGACTTGATACCCGACTTGATGAACGAGACCAACCAAGACCAGGAGAGTATCTAATAAATCCGATTGATCAAGCGTGCCACATTCATGACGTTGCGTATAATAGTGAAGATTTACAACAACGACATATTGCAGATGTGAAGTTGATTCACGCGTTAAATTCCATAAAAAATAAATCTTCCTAGTAAAATCTGCAATGAAAGGTAAACTAGTGCTAGGAACTGGTAATTAATCATAGATAACTATCATAACGGAATCGATTTATTATAGCCCAAGAGGATATTGGAGGGGTAAAGCAGCGATTGGTAAACTTGCTGATGCAGCAGGTGTAGCACGTTCTGTTGCTGCGAATTGGTTAGCACGACAGGCAATATGGCAAATTTATCTACCACCACCTATTCAAATTCAGTATGCCCATTTTGATGTTAGCGCTCCCAATGAAGTTCGTCAAGCAGATATTTTGTTTTTACCTCATGATACTATTAAAACACGTAGACGTCAATCACGCACATACAAATACGCGTTAACTGTCGTTGACGTTGCAAGTAGATATAAAGAAGCAGAACCATTATCAACAAAAACAGCAGCTGAAGTTGCATCTGCTTTTGAAAGAATTTATCAACGCGGTGGTCTACGATAGCCACAGCTACTACAGGTTGATCCTGGCAAAGAATTTCTTTGTGCAGTATCATCTCTGATGAAAAAACATGTCAAAATCAGACGAGGACATACCGCAATTCATCGCCATCAGACAATCGTTGAACGATTTAATCGAACACTTGCTGAGCGGTTATTTGGATATCAGTATGCAAAGGAAATATCCACTGACCTTATGTCCGTGGACAAAAGATCTCCTGAATGGGTTGCAAGACTACCAAGTGTGATAGCTGTGTTAAATAATGAAATTTCTCGTGCAACAAATTTGAAACCCATCAGCGTAATCACAAAAAAAAAAACATATACCAATACGACGACGTGACTCTTCCTCAAGACAACCAGTATTAGGTAATGTGACTGTAAGATATTGATATGAACCCGGTGAACTTGAAGGTGGCAACAATAGAGCAACTGATCTATTTGGAGTGTAACCACACATAAAATTTCCAGCGTTGTAAGATCCACGGGTAGACCTGCAATCTACAGACTAGATTCAACTGCTCATCAGCGTGGATTTGTACGTGAACAATTACAAGTAATTCCTGAAGATATGCAATTACCGCCGCCTTCACTTCTGTAAAAGCAGAACACTAGCACGCCTACGTCGATTACACTCAAAACAAGTTAATATCACATTTTCACGTGTGTGACCGAGATTACTATTAACTCTATCCACGGTGAATCGTTTTGGATTATTATTGGAATATTGCCACACCATTACTGTATTACAGCTCGCACAATGATTATTCTGTTATTGTTTTAGTGTCATGATGAAATCAATATCGAGATCAAAATCACGTTTATTTTTTTTTTTATTTTTTTTTTTGGTCAGATTGCTGATAAGCAACTAATTTTTTCTTGACAACATCTTTAATGATTCTATCAGATATTTCCTCGGTTATCAGGTGATCTATTACAACTCTCATCAGCTGAGATATTTTTCTAACTCTCGACACCGTTAGATAAACTAAATTTTACCATTCGATCCGATCATCGACAATCCAGATATTTGTATCAGAAATAGTTAATCCCTGTGACTAGTGAATCGTCATAGCGTACCCTAACGTCCACGGAGATTTATCCTTCGTTAACGCGTTCTCAACTGCGCTAACATCAACAACAACAATATCATTAAGAACGAGTTTTTGTTTCTCATTCGTTCCTGGAATATCAACTTTTATATTCTGATTTCGTGTATCTGCTGGGCGATAACAAAGAGGAACAGGCTAATCCGAAAATCTTTCCTTGTGTAACAGAAATAATTTCTCTTGAAGTGTATTACGAACTATCTTCCGACTTGAGACTATCAAATCAGTAGGCTTCCATAAATTCCAAATATCATTCATCGGAGTTTCTGGAATTATTTCGCGCATTGTCTTACATTGAATTCTATCTGGTTGCAGTCTAATTAATTTTTTTTTTAATTCTTTCAGCGCTTCATCAATAGCTCTATGATCATCAGTTATCTCCTCATAATAATCTACGAATTTTTTCAGCCATTCGTGTGGAGATGATTCAGCAAAAGGTGGTGGTTGACCATGATCACCACACATGATAATCGCAGTATTTCTCGTTAACAACCAATTGAGAAATATTTTAATACCTCCAATGATACCGTACAGATCTCATCCCAAATAATAATCTTAGGAATATATTTCTCACCCATTCGCTCAGGAGTCCACGTATATCCCTTCCATCGAAAGAAACTGTGATATGTACTCAAATTAATTCCACGTTCGTTCATTTCTTGTGCAAGTCTATGTGTGGGTGTCAAAATCAATCATATCGGCGGATTTATTTAATCGTCGAAATAATTCAATCGCACGTGTTGTTCTACCAGAACCACCGCACCCTTTGAGATAAACAGTCTTATGACAGGTCACAGGATCAAACACAGATGGAGCCGATGATAATTCCGATAAATGAT
The DNA here is from genome assembly GCA_016617855.1 of Megalonaias nervosa. Taxonomy (NCBI): domain Eukaryota; kingdom Metazoa; phylum Mollusca; class Bivalvia; order Unionida; family Unionidae; genus Megalonaias; species Megalonaias nervosa. Next base: position 34,043 of record JAECUM010007810.1, on the reverse strand, counting down.
TAGTTTTATAAAATATTTCCTCTGGTCTGTAATCGGCTGATAGAGAATAATCAAGAATTTGTTCTCGTTTTATTCTCCATTCACCCCAAGACGCGTCATTGGAAATTTTTAATTGTTTCAGTGATTCCGTGTATTTGTTATTGATATAAAATGAATCTGTCACGACTCTAACCGCGGTATCAGAACATCTGTTTATCATCGATAATAAATTTATCGAAACAAAGGCAATCATCGAAGATCTTAAATGAGTGAACTGATTCACCTTCAGTATAACTCACGATTGTACCTAATTTAGTTCCATCAGATAAATAAACATTTTCTCGGTTTATAAAAATGCCTCTCTCTGTTGTATCAGCAATTATAAAATCAAATTCCGCATCATCCATGATTAATCTACAACAATGTCCTTTGTCATCATATGATCCTCCTTGCCTAAATTTACCAATTAGTTTTCTGCCGAGATCATTTGCGAGTTTATTTTCATAATCAGTTATATCATGATTTTCATCATCAGAGTATTTCTTCTGCTGTGGTAACCAAACTTGTTTCTGCGGACGATATGATATAATTGCTTCACTGAATGTCGATGACACCAAACTTCCCGTATCAATCATACATCTAACTAAAACTATTGGAACCCAACATTTTTCTGAAAAATGTCTCCCAAACCAAACATAAACAACCGGATGGAGATTCCGTGCTAAAACCGGTCAGGTCAAAATCTGATAAAGGTCCATTTATCGCAAATCTGGTCATCTCATGTGTTAGATGTCCAAAATCTTTTGAAATACTCAGAACATTCTCCGTATCCAAGAAAACTTCCATATCAACCGATATAACAGCTTTATAATCGTATTTAGTATTCCATAATCCACCGTGTCCGTATTCGATGCAACTGAGTCGGATATCTTCAAGAAATTCTAATCGTATTGGTTTCCATGAATTTTTCTTCTGAGCAGCATGTGCAGCGACTGACGGAACGGTTAAACAATTACTGAGTAATCGTTCGACAGTGATTTCATCACCGCCATCAGAGCCGTTTCATCGGCCTTCGTGTATTTCAACGCAAGTTTTTTCATTTCGTCGTGGAGATATTCTGTACGATAAATATCTCCATTAGGCCGTACAAACTGATCATAGCGATTTTTATCGCTGCTCACAGAGTCTGAACTCTGAAACAACCACACGGATACAGGGTCACTCTTACTTATATTTCTGATAAAATCAAACATATCGCAGCTATAGAATTTAACAATTCGATTTTGTGGAAATATTGTTATATATCCGAAGTCCATTATGATCAATAATTTCTATCGAAGTTCCATTTCTTTTATATTTCGATTCGTATAAAATCTCTCCGGTTAATCTCTTCACTCTTATTGGAAATCTTAATTTTTTTCTAGTTCAGCAACATCTTTGATAGACACTCCAGTATCTTTAACTGTTTCTGCCCACTCATTTATATTTTTTACGCCTTTGATCCGTTAAACCGTTTCCTTGTTATGTATTTGTGAAATGTTCTGTAACTCGCTCAGCAACACAATTTAAGTGACGAAAGTCACCACGAGAAATCGACGTTAGGTTTATCATTTAGTTGATATATCGCATAAACAACTGCTGTTACATGATATACTCGTTCATAATAAGGTCTTTCAATTCCAGTCAGTATTCCTGGTTTTGAATTTTTATTTATCGTTACAATACCTCCACTATGACCCTGACGAGACACGCGAATAGGATCACGTTTGTCACGGATAATCCATGTGTCGTCGTCTGTTGCTACGATAAATTTTATTTGAAAAATATATTTTCGTGCAGCGTCGAGATCATTCATAATTGTCGCTGCTCGTTTATCATTCATTGTAGCATCGACAACACCATCCGCAACGCCACCGGCGTCGCGTACAATTCTGAATGTTGATCATAAATGAGCCGCACCATCATCGAGAAATTTTCTCTTGGCGTCGCTGATACGATTGATTAAAGTTTTATTTGTTAAATCAACCAAAGCTCGCCTTAGTAATTGAGGGGTTATTCTGTCGAGATCGAATCTGGCTTTAGAGGGTTTAATCGCAGATAATCTCATAAATTCCTCCATATTATAATTAGGCCAAATATATAATGATTGAAGCTAAGAATAGATGCAAGTGGCTCATGATAGGTTCTTCGCTTGCTTGTAACAGGACTGGCGTAAATGAATTCTGTGGATGTCACATGCAAAGAGTTCGTTGGGAGAGTCTAGGACCGAAACCGTAATTAAAATGTGGTGCTGGGGTCAGAGGAAAAACGCACTTGTGCGTGCAATGTGGTGGTAAAGAATACAGAGAGCTGAAACGATATCATGATAAAAAAAATAATACCGATGGAGTTGAATCTCCTAAAAAAAAAAAACACGCCGAAAACTATCTCGCCAGATTTTCACCTCAACAATAGAATAATAATTTAGACAAATAATATTATTATATAAATGAAGCAAAATGAATTTGTAAAACATCCCATCATCAAGAATTATGAATCATCTCGTGATGGTGTAATTAGGCACTGTCGATTAAAAAAAACAGTCGGTACTGTTGAAAATACCGGTTATCTCAGATTTAATGCTGGGGGGAAAAAGGTATTACTCACATAGATTCGTGGTCGAGTGTTTTCACGAAGTAATCGAAAACGGCCTTGTGACCGATCATATTGATTCAGATCAGAAAAATATTTCTTTAAATAATTTAAGAGCTGTTAAACAAAGTCAGAATTGTAAACTTGGTGAACTGGTATGCACAAAATGGTTGGAAGGAGGGTTGTTAAATCTGTAAATGTAGAGACAGGCGAAGAAATGATATTTCAATCAATGAATGCAGAAGGCAAACATTTTGATATTCACCCGATTTCAGTAAAATATGTCGCAGATTAAATAAACAAATCTTCATTTTCAAAGAAATATGATCAGCGAATAATATTTAAATATTACATATATGAAGGAAGATAACTCTGTCAAGCAAACGATTTCTCCGCAAGAGTAATTAAGAAGTTGCCCCGCTTGTGACTGCGTAATATTATATTACTGCCGCTAATTTTTTCTTTACTGTTTCTCCACTGCGCGCCAATCCAGGTAAGTTATTTTTAGCTCCTACTGGTAAGACAGGTAAGTATTTGTACAGACATACATGTACTTTAACTCCCGAATGACATCCTACAGAAATATATGTGCGATTATTAAATGCAGATATTTTATACGGTGTGTTTAAAAAATTGAAATAAATCTACATCGCAGTTAACACAATCATACAACAATTGTGATTTATTCAGTATACTGATCACTTGTAGGAATCCTCCATAAGTGTGTATTTTGCCACAACTTCCCGTTAGGTAACTTCAGTATAAGTCACGCGCGTGCGTGCAGTCCAGGTAAGTTATGTTTAGATCTTCCAGGTAAGATAGCCGTATAAATGTACTATAACTCCCGGATGACATCCTGCAGAAATGTACGTGCGATTATTAAATACAGATATTTTATACAGTATATTTTATAAAATGTCTTAGAAATTGAAATAAATCCACGCTGCACAGTTTAGATTTATTCAGTATACTGATTGCGTGTAGGTTGCCTGCTTATCCAGCATAGGTAACTTCATAATAATTTCTAAAATATATAATTTGTAAGAATGAGTCCGTGGCGCAGTGCTAGAGCGTTGGATTCTCATACTGAGGCCTGGGGTTCTATCCCCGTGACAGACGTATCGTCGACGGTGGCAGTACGATGCCAATTTTTCATAATAAGTGGGGGCTCCAAGCCCCAAGGGATCATGTACACCTCCTCACCACGTCGAACACGTGGCGGGTGTATTTTTCACTCACCCAAGGGTTTGATTTGGCGGGTGTACATGAAATTGAAACTGGAGCCTCCAAAATAAGCAGTAGCTTGATTGAGCTCTAAATCTCACTGAAAGGTACCCCACACAAGGACATTCAGAAAGAATGTTGCCAGAAAGAAAATTTTCAGGGTGCCCCATAAGAAAGGCATCAATGAAGGGACCCTTCCACAGCAAATACTGGCACTGATACTGTTCATTTTTGTTTAGAAATATTTTTTATATACTGTTTCTGATTCAGATTTATTTTTTATTTTGTTATGATTCAGATTCAGATTTATTCAGAAATATAATCCGATTCATCAGATTCAGATTTATTATTGTTTTTTATTATTTTTTTATTCTGATTCAGACTCAGATTTATTTTTATTTTAAACAAACATTTATTATATAATGAATTCCGAAAATTTTCATGCAATTATTTCTGAGATTAAAAAATTAAATAATGAGGATATATAATTCTCTGAACAATTGGATCCTGAAAAAAGAACAAATGAGTTTGAAGCGCTACAGGAACGGAAATATGATGGAAGATATACACTAGCAGCCGAGTATAGATTCATTAAGTTACTTCAACAGGCCGTGAAACAATCTCTACTTATATCGATGATGAAAATATGTTTTACTCGCAAACGCGATTGAGAAAGTTAGATCAGTTATCACGCGAATACGACAAAAAGAGCATGAGTTCACACGTGCGACAGCTAACACAATTTATGTCTGATCGTGAAAAGATCCATTCTGAAGTCACTGACGAAAGTCAAGAAGGATTATAAAAGTGACTCATTCAGATTATAATATTTATCCTGATTCATATTATATATTCATTTTTATTCTGATATAGATTCAGGTAATATTATTTATTCTGATTCAGATTCAGATTATAGTATTTATTTTTATTCTATATTAGTTTATTTTTTATCAAGAGAGATTTTTGTTATTTTGAGTACCATTTACCCCATCGATTTTCAGAATTTAGTCTGATTTTGATTTTTAGTCGGGTATTTACTCCATCAAATTATGAAATCTGAACGATAATCATGATTTTGAGTACCATTTACCCTCATCAAATTATGAAATCTGAACGATAATAAGCAAAAATAAAATTTTCATTGTAATAATATTCATTGTTGTTGTTGGTCAGAAAAAAAATAATATTTTTATTGTTTCAGCGTAATGTTATCACCAAAAATTTAATTTTGAGTACCATTTACCCCATCGATGAGGTGTTTTTAGTCTGGTTTTCATTTTTAGTCGGATATTTTGATTTTTAGTCGGGTATTTTCCCCCATCGATTTTCAGAGTTTAATCTGATTTTGATTCTTAGTCGGGTATTCCCCCCTCATCAATTTTCAAAGTTTAGTCTGATTTTCAGTTAAAAAATAAATTGTATTATAATATTTATTCTGATTCGAATTCAGATTATTTTATTTATTCTGAATTATAATATTTATTCTGATTCAGAAATTGTTTTATTTTAGGTTTTATTCTGATAATAATACTTGTTCAGATTCAGATTATAATATTTATTCAGATTCAGATTTTTTTTCTTTTCATTTTAACATTAATTCAGAATTTTTTACTATATCGATTACATCATCGATAACCTTACTACGAAGTTTGTTTAGACAATAATAACACACCATCAATGGCTGTGTATGGGTTAGTTTTTCTATCTCAGCAATTATTCCATCCATTATATTTTTCGTGTAATTTAATTTGAGAAGAAATCAGTCGCAATAACGCTCTATGAACGTACATACAAACTTATTGCCAGAACTTCTTGTCAAAGGTCAAGTAAGTGTTCGGCCTGTTCAGTAAGTCTAAAATGCATCCGTGATAACAGTGGATCGTAGATAAACCGGATTAACTGTCACTGACACAACTAAAAATCCAGGAGGTACTTCAGGGGTAAATGAATATAAAATATATCCTTCTTGTGCTTGTTTGGATTTTTCAACGTCTACTTGATAATTTTCATCGATGGCGTCACACACCAAATTACTGCAATCGTTGATGTGATATTTACAACACCTGGTGATACATGACGACCTCCACCGTATGAATCATTGACATGTCTGAGAATAATTGCCGGTGGGGATATTTTTCTCCATGATTCAACGACTTTGGGGAAATTTTAATTGATGATATCATTGATTGATTTTCTCAGTCCATCAGCGTTAAATCCAGGTATTCCAAAATTTGGTACATCAGCCTTGGTTATTTTATAATGTTTAGCAAATAATTGTCTAGCGGTATTATTTTTATCTGCGCGTGTCTTTTCAGTAACCACTGATGCAGTAATTACCCGATTGATAAACTCAAGGTCTGATGCAACTTGATTTAGATGCTGTATCGTTTTAATGCTCTGATTTTTTAGATCATCGTTGGGAAACTTTCGAATGTAATCTAGAAACAACCGTTGTAGCGTAGTTGACACAATTTGATGTTCATCTTTAACAACATCCCCAAATGAATTAATAAACTGTTCATCGATAAATGCATTATTGGTTTCGCGATCAATATCACATACTCTTTTTATTATTATAGGAATTTTTTCACCATCAAAATCAACATAATAAAATTCTGGGGATCCTGTTTCTGTTCCTCTTATCTGCATCTATCTCCACGGTTCAGTTTTTCTATATTTTGGAAATTTTAAAAATATTCTTTTATCTGTGACAAAGTCAGCATTTTTAGGTTCTGGAGGTCCTTGATAAACTGTTGCTCCCTCTGGCCATCTTAATACAGTTCTGATCGATGACTGGTATATATCTACGGCGTAGTCAGGTGTTGATATTTCTATCGCAGCTGATAATGTTGGCTGATGAACAGTAATAGCGATCTTGGTATCTTTTCCTGTGATATATTTAATTCTGCGCTGGAACTCATCATTGATCTGTTCGACTTGATAACTGCCAGTAGGAATACCTACAACTTGCCAATCGGGAGTTCCATCAGATTTACTTTTATAAGAAATAACTAATGAGTTATTTGCGGGTAACCCACCGAATGATTTTGATCTAATATTTGGCCAGCTGTGATATACTCGCAATTGTGCTAATGCTATTTCTTTTGCTGGAATTGCCGTTGGAAAGATAATGTCGAATTCAGGATTACTTGAGCTCGTTGATATCATCGTAGTTGTTGGTGGTGTTGTATTAGGCGACGATTTGTTGGAGGAGTTCTTGTGGCGTAGTCATTATTATTATTTACTTCCTGATTTTAAATCAGAATTTAAATTAAGGTGACTCTGTCTTTGTCGGAGACAGCGGGTTTTGATTTCCAGTTGACAAACCGGAGGTGTCCTGGTAAACTTTAATCATTTCCGCAAATTCCTGATATGATATTATTCCATTGTTGAGCCCTGATGATATCAGCGATGATAATTTGGCGTGTGCGTGTGTTGCCGCTGATAGCAATATTTGATATTCATGTAATTTATCAGCAGCACACGTAGATATCTTTTTTGCAATTATTTTAAGAATACCAGCAAGGCCGGTTATAGCTGCAACACTAATTCCTACTATTGGTGCTTTTATATGTGTGGCTGATAATGATCCGATTGTAGTTGCTGTTCCAGCGACTACGGCAGATGCAGAATAAACAATTTTATCAGTAACAACGATACGTCTACGGTATTTTTTTATTTTTACTGTGTACTCGTCAATGATTTTCAGTTGGGTCTGTAACAAACACACTTGCTCGTATCTGTATTTGTTTACAATATTTAGATCTGACGTTTGTGAAATCATATACTCTAAAGTATTAAGTAATCAATTGAGGTGCTTCAGCGACAAATTCCAGACACCACCAGTAAGACGCTGCAGTTAATTTTGTATCAGATGGTTCCAGTATAAACGTTTCTTCGACCGCTGTATTTAACACAATAGACACGGTTCCAGAACAATTTTCGGTTGCATGACGCCATGGAAATGTGGTAAATATCCTAATTTTACAGCGCTGAACACAGACAGCCTATACACACCAGTGACTTCCGCAGTATGTTTGATAGTGTTATTTTGCTGTGACCATGTTGATGATCCTGATGATACTGTGTATACCACGTTGGTGATCTGTTTGTGAGGAATTTTAATCAGATTAGTTTTCTGAACGATATGAGGAATTCCATTGACGATATCTTCTAGTTTTGTGTTAATTTCAGAGCGTTTTATGTCAACAACCATTGGACTTTCAAAGAAATCATCTGCGATTTTTTTAAGTTTTTGAAAATTTCTACGAGTATTTATAAACGAACTTGTATGTACGTCATACTCGGCTCGTAATGTATTTAATTTGTCATCGATTGCAGTATCTTTATCATCTACATATTTCTTTGTTGCGGCGTCTTCATCACATGTTGGTTCTCTTAAAACAACGATTTTATTTTCCATTCATGTTGAGTTCGCCTGTCATTGTATCACCGGTGGATCGTAAACGATCAGCAACACCTCTGGTAATTTTATTTCTGATAGTTGCGATTTATACATTTGAGTCTCTGATTCTACCGCCGTCAGTAAATACTGGAATATTATCCGTGGTAGAACCGAGAACTCTACCAATAATGTCGATCCACTTAATATTACTCGTCCTTAAAACACCGTATTTATCCTGAAAAATAAGAACTTCATCCCGGTCAACTCCAGAGAAGTTCATAATATCAGCAAGATCATCTCTGGTAGCGTACTTCGATAAATCAATATCATCTTTTTTCCTTGTCTTTGATAGAGAATCTTCCATAAATATCAACCATTATATGATTAGTGATTATTTAAAACAGAACTCGTGTACACATTTACAACTTATGAGGTGCATCAGAAGATTTTGAAATAGCATCGAGTACAGCGAGTACTTCACGGCCGCATATTGGCGGATCAGTTATTGTCTGTGTTGGTAATGTTGAATACCATACGGGAGTTTGCACTCCGCTGACATATTTTAAAAATTCATTCGGTGGTGCCAACCCATACGAATGAAAATAAATAATTCTACGTGGATCAATCGCGTATGCAACCCAGTGAGTACATGGACAAGAACTTCCATCGAGATTGATGATAACGGTCTCAAGACGATTTGTTTGTTTTGGTAATTGATCACGCATAAAAACGCCTCTGAAGTTTTTGATATTTAATCGCGCAGCAGCATCAAGTAAATCAAAATTGGACATGGGAAGGAGACGCTTTGCGTCTAACGAAGTGTCCCGGGAAGTCTTAGACCTTTTCCGTACCATGAACGAGGGGTTCCTGGTAGTCCTAGACCTTTCCCTTTATTTTTGGAAGTTTTTATTCCTTTTCCTGTTGCTTTCTTTAATGCCATTCCAGCGGCAGTTCCAACAGCACCAAGTGCAGTTGCTTTTGCAATTGCTGGATCTGCAGCGGCAATGATTCCTGGTATAGCTGCGAGAAGTGAATATATACCACCCGTCTTGGCAATGTCGCTAATATCACCCACAGACAGATCAAGACGTACGCCGGTCTTCGATTGTTTGGCGTCATTGAAATGCCTGAGTTGACGTTCAGTCAGTGATAATTTATTTGGACCACCTGAGATCTGTCCTCGTTTCAGTAATATTTTCATTCCCGAATTCTTTTTTGATACTGATTGTAGCTTTTTAATCTGACAAGGAGTCAGAATAACATTAACGTGATGATATGACATTATAATATCATGAGCTATTTAATTACATGTTTTCTACTGGGGCAACAGCCTCTCCTCTTGTTAAACAAGCTCGAAAGTGTATATCAACTACTGATTGTCTGAACAAATCCAAGTGTTCCAGTGAGAAATAATAGATTGGATACGGTGTTGTAAAATTCCTCTGAGATATTTGCAAACCAGTATCAACATTTTGATCACGTCCCATGAATGTCATCAAACGATGATATGCACGTGAAACATGATTGTTATCAAAATCCAGTAATATATCCTCAGCTGGTTCTTGATGTCCATTTATCCTCAGTGAAACTTCAGTAACACCAAGTTTGTCAAATATCATTGCACTGCGTAACTATGAGTTTACTTGTGCAGCATCTTGGAAAGCAATAAATATATGTCGCGGTGCTGAGACACCTTGCTGTGATGCTATCTGCCATGTGAATGAACTATTAATGTTACTTTGAACACTATCTGTGGTCATTGTCAACCATGACAATGTTGATTTGCCGCCGCTGTCCATAAAAGAAAGTAGCCGTTGTTCTTTCGGTTAGTGATGGAGTCATTGTTTGCATCCACAAAGAAAGTTTTGTCAGTATTACTTTTCCATGAAGTGCCGCGGTTGCAGCTGGATCATCTCCTTCAGCATGCCATATTGCACCATTGTCGGTAAGTTTTCTCACAAGCACGATTATATGTTTTCCCCGAAGATAACCTTCCTAACATTTCTACAAAATCCAAAGATATGTGATAGTGGAATTGCACATGAAAATACTTCATTGTCGTTCAACATTGATTGACGTGTTGCGAATCCCAAGTTGAAATTTTCATTCACTGATACAACTGTGTCCCCCAGCTGCATTTAGCGTTACGTTTCTGTTTTCTGGATGATCAGTTGTATCCTTTGCAAACATCACTGATGGACCGGCTGATCTTGAGTAATCATCACTGTATCTTGCAAGGCCATGTATCGTTGTGGCAACGTCGATGTCGTTATGACAAACATCAGTTTCCCGACCATCAATCACATATGTGGCACTTTTCAATAACACCATATACCATTATTCCGTAATCTGTATTATCTAATTTCAAAAGTCCACCTTCGACCTCAATAAATGCCTCAGCGGGCAGGAAATATCTGCTTGTATCCTGAACTTGTAATTCGATTCTTCCACGTTCGTCAGGTACACGTGCATCATAAGAAAAATACTGATAATCACGTACCGATCATCTTTGAGAACTGGTGCGTCCATGTCGAATGCGGATCAGATACACGCTTGAGCATTTTATTATATTTGTTTTCGTCTAACACGAAAACCACTTCCTGCTATCAGACTAGCAGCTATATTTTTTCTTTTTCTTTTCCTGATGGGGTACACCAGCCATCGATGACAACGCCATTGTGCTAGTTTTTGATTCGCAGCTTGATAATATATCTCCGGGTAATGGCGCTCTTTTAATTTCTTCGGCTTGTGTCACAATCATTTTATGTTTATCAATGATTCTAGATATATTACGGGACTTTCGAAATATAAAAGGAATCCAATTTTTTTTCGGAATCACTGGCTGGATCTAATAATGCATCACGACGTGGATATCCTACTGCGGAAATCGCTACAGCGTTTTCTCGAAGTATCATACGACACTCTTCGGTTAATCGGGCTGATGGTTTTGGTTTTGGTTTTGGTTTTGGCGCAACAAGATCCTTTACATCACCGACCTCCTCACGAACTTTGTCAACACTCTCAAGTACTTGTTGTATTTCTTCTTGTATTTGTGGCTGAGCCGCAACTTTTTCGCCTGGAAGTTCTCGTAGAATCTTTTTTGTTTTCTTAGTTCTTTCTGCTATTTTTCCAGATGCTTTAGCGGTTTGCTCCAACGCGGGAAGAAGATCTTTGGTAGCCTTCGTAACCGGCTTAAATAATTGTTCTGGACCTTCTGCAACTTCCACCTGAGACTTCTGACGCGCTTGTAATTTTTGTTTGACAGAATCACGGACTGGAAGATATTTTTCAATTGCCTTTAGTCGCTGTCGAGCTAGTTTAGCTGTGTGAGATTCCATTATTGATATAATAATGATTTAATTAAGCCACATCCAATACTCTTAATCACTGTGGTAATCATCGGTGATTTCATCAATGAGGGATCGATAAACATTACCGCCTGTAAATAATCTCTGACAAATATCAGCTGCTTCATTAATGATTTATGGGGAATTATTACCAGCTCTTTCTCCGCCAATCAGAATTTCTAATCGTTTAATAGCGGCAAGGGTGTTATTGGGGCATGAGGTAATAAGACGACTTCCCCTGGTACCTGTACCAATACCACTTCCAGTGGCGCCGGGTTCAGAACTTGAATCCTGCCATTCTTTTGTCTTACCTGTTGTTCGGAGTGATTGTTGTTGTCGTTGTTGTAACTGTTTAAGATAATTGTTTATTCCATTATCAAATGCAATATATCTTGGATCATCATTTCAGGCCTGATCAACTCCGTGGTGCATGCAAAATATCCATTTGTACACAGGTTTCACGACTTACATTATCATCAGCGTACTCGAGTTTTAGAAATTTTTCTCTCTGATCAAAGCTGTGCACGGCAAGCGCAGGTAATCTTACCGTTTCAATATTTTTGAGGAAGGAAATATCTCCTTGGGTAAATTTATCATTCACTTCAGTTCTGGCCCTTACTTGTTTTGGTTTTAGTTCTGGTTCTGGTGTATGATCCTTTATATCACCTATTTCAGCACGATCTTGGTCAATACCTTAAGTATTTCTCGCATTGGTTGAGCAGCAGCTGTTTCACCTGAAAGTTCTCTTAGAATTTTTTTTTGGTTTTTTTTAGTTCTCTCTGCTATTTTTCCAGTTGCTTTAGCGGTTTGCTCTAACGTGGGAAGAAGACCTTTGGTAGCCTCTGTAACCGGTTTAAATAACTGTTCTGTTTCTTCGACAAATTCTTCCCGTATTTGTTGACGTTCTTGTAAATTTTGCTTGACAAAATCACCAACAGGGATATATTTTTTAATTGACTCTAGTAGCTGTCGAGCTAGTTTAGCTGTATGAGATTCAATTATTGGTATAATAATGATTTAATTAAGTCAAACCCACACAGCAGCATTGAGGGCGACGACAAAGAATGAGTGAGCGGCTACATAAACAAAACACGCCATAAAAAACAAAAACACAAAAGTCAAAAAACAAAGTAACAAAAATATGCGAACCCAAACAGGAAAGTTTCGGCACGGTTAGATATTTCGGTTTTGACGTTATTGACGTTTCTATTTTCATCTCCGTAGAAGCTCTAGTTTTCAGCATAATCTGTAATTGAAAATTTTTTTGGATTCGCCCTCCCTGCTGCTCGTATTTTTGTTGCTTCGCATCATAAATACTTGCATCGAATCGGAGGGATACACTTCCTGTGTGTCACGCAGAGAAATATGTCACATTTAATTCTGATTGGGGATTATTGTTTGTTCCAGTCCAGAGTAAAACAATAACCACCAATCAGAACTAATTATGGCCTGTTCACTGCGTGACGTACTAGAAATATTGTCATACAAACATGAAACTCAAAAGAGAAGCTTCGTGCAAAAAGTGGACATTAAATGAACTGTAAAGGACTTAAATTGTACGAGTTTGTAATATTTCCTTTATGTTGATGTAAGTAACCGGTGACTTGATAAAAAAAAACAAAACAAAACTGGCACAGAATCGGCAATGGGCCAGATTCCAAACCGCATGGGTCTCCCTGTTAATTTATTGAATGTGGGTGGGTGTTGTCTACAATTTCCGTTTTCACTGGTCGAAACGAGTATCCGTGGCTACAACAGTTGTTTTGCGTCTGCAGGAATTACAACGTGAAGTATTTGGTCCTTAATCATCTCCATCACCCACACTTGGTCTTGTTCTAAATAAAATTTCCTTTGCACGAGGAAATTGCACCATTTCTTCAATTTCGAAGATAGCAATGTGTTGACTTGCAAGTGAAGACATGAAATTGGTAATAAGATGTTTTAAAAACACTCCTGCAACGCAAAATAAAGGGCTTGGTGGCCAATAGAAGCCCAGCACCTGATCAAATGGAGTAGTCTGAAATGTCCTTAAAGGTTGAATACAAATCACTGACACCTAAAAGGAAGTCTGTTTGGAGATACTAATTTAGTTCCCATAGTAAACCTATGCAAACACCATGATATTAAACATTCAGTAACTTAAAATTTCTGAGTGCTCATGATCAAACCTATATTTATCAGTATAGATGAAACCTGGGTGTGTAGAGGAAAGGATATGAGACGTGGCATTTTCTGGACCTGCATGTGTTTGAAACATGTGCTTTCAATTCCGCACCAAAGAGTCAAGTGGTAATTTTAGTAATGAGTGTTCTCAACTCAAGATTGTTAAAGGACTGAAATTCCATCAGTTAAACAATGTCTCTATGTTTTTCATTTACAACTAGGAGAAGCTCTCAAAAGATTATTTTTCCTAAAACATAACTTACATTATTAACCAATCCTGGCCAGTCAAACCCATATATACTCTATTTTATGTTCACCCATTTCCAGGCTGGTTCCAATTTTTTCATATAATTAGTACCGCGTGTCCTGAACAGATGATAAGTCTATGTCTCTCTGTAATCCATTTACTAGAAATACAACCAATATGTCAACACATTAAAAATGTCACCACCACACCAACGACACCTTCAAAAGATGAAAAGACCATGAAATCTGATATGTGTATAGTGAATCGTATCGATACACGGTAGGGGTGTATCGTTTAGTCATTAATGCCAACCAAGGTCGGCTGTCAGTGTATCCATGGTAAAGGCACTTAGCTCTCATTTTTTGACATAGGCAATAATGTACTAAAAGTGCGGTTAAAACAAACAAAACAAACAATCATTGTTACTGAGTTTTATATAAATGGGCTGGGGTGACTGAATTTGGATTTTAGACGAATATGATCCAGAAGAGCAGTGCTTTGTACGTTTGAGCCTCTGCGTGTGTGTGTGTGTGTGTGTGTGTGTGTGTGTGTGTGTGAGAGAGAGAGAGAGAGAGAGAGAGAGAGAGAGAGAGAGAGAGAGAGAGAGAGAGAGAGAGAGATGGGGATGACGTGAGATCCTTATGGTGCTTTGGTTATCGTTATCTAGGAGATGATCGACCACGGTGTTATTGCCCGGATAGAGTAAACAATAAAATAAAATATTAAATTAATGGATGGAATGAAAGAGATCTGAGCAGAGTCATAGAACACGAGTTAAAAAAATGACATAAACAAAATTGAATTGAACTGTTACACTGACAAAACAAATATGATCATATATTCGAGTGACTAATCTAACTCGAATTGCTGGCATGTCAGCATCACCTGGTTGCTTTCGGTCTTTTCCAAATTACTATTGGTGATAGGTCGGCGTTGCCATATGTCTCTTCTTCTTCTTCTTCTTCTTCTTCTTCTCTCTCTCTCTCTCTCTCTCTCTCTCTCTCTCTCTCTCTCTCTCTCTCTCTCTCTCTCTCTCTCTTCGTGTCCTCCACTTTCCGACACACGTCCTATGCTATTTTTGCGGAGCTAAATTCCACCTCCCGTTAGAAACGTTGACTAATTTCGAGAGGGAGACTACTTAAAACATTGAATTTAGTCTGGGAACTCACACTACCTCGTTTAGTTTAGCCAGTCGGGATTACTTTCTCTAACCTTCAAACAGTTTTTATCACTCCCATCGAAGTCAGAATAACTCTCTCTAGATCGACCTTAATAATGACAATTCTCGAAAATATAATTTTATGACACTTGTTTCAAATGGCCCAAGACTTTCCAAACTTTTGGCTATAGTTTTTCTTAGCCTTGTCATCATCCGCTACATGACCTTAAGTTAACAAATTTATCTCGACGTTATCGAATGGACTCAAAATTATATTAGCCCCCTTCGAGACATTAACCATAACAAGCTGCCAAATTATTGCGAGCCTAGCCCATATGTCATTCTTAATGGTTACATGTCACGCTGACGACACCAAACTGTACTGCGAAATTAGCTACAACGTTTTGCTCCATTCACGGCTACAAATGGTATATTTATTCTTCTACAATCAGTTTGTCAGATTTACAAACACTTTAAATACAAACATTTCCTGAAACAAAGTGTTCTGTATGAAAAGAAAACATTTCCAAATAAGTTTTAATGACAATAATGCTACATCAGCCTAATGTATATAGATCAACTGATATGAAACTGTAAATCTCAGAGATTCCGTCGAGTGAGAATAAAGTGCAATATCCAAGCTTTACCGCGAATTGTTGCACAAGTCATACAGTTTTAAAAACTACACGACTTTTAATTACTTTTTTTTATATTTATTTCTGTTGTCATTTAACATCTTTTAATGTTATTTTGTTTAATCGATATCAATAGATCTAGTCTATTTTTACCCTATATTATCTACTTGAACCCATATTCCAAGAGATTTTAAGGGAATTATTCAGGACTTACTCAGTCTGATGACTGTGTGTCAAAGGCTTTAGTTAAATATCTGCCTTTTTATTTGATCTTGTATTTCCACGTTAACTGAATGAGTTCATAGCTCCAGGAT
The DNA here is from genome assembly GCA_016617855.1 of Megalonaias nervosa. Classification (NCBI taxonomy): domain Eukaryota; kingdom Metazoa; phylum Mollusca; class Bivalvia; order Unionida; family Unionidae; genus Megalonaias; species Megalonaias nervosa. Next base: position 17,939 of record JAECUM010007810.1, on the reverse strand, counting down.
AGGAGCAAACGTTTTGGTGGTAAAATAAATCCCTTCGTCCTCGTTCTTGTCTTTAACTGTCCTATCATCGTCACTATCACAACTGACTGCTAAAATGACGTTAGCATATATTGATTTTGATTATCATAACCATCTTTCTTCAGTCTCTAGCTAGTCTCTATCGTTAATCCGGGATAGATAGATAGATAGCTATTTGAACCAAAAAAGAAACTGGTAATTATAACATTAAACTATAACTATATAAATAAATTATAACATAAATAAATGTGTGTGATCTGGACTTTTTAAGTAGTTTTAATAATTTTTCAGTCATATAAACAAATAAATAAATAAATAAATTGATTCATTGATTAATAATACTTTTCACGGACAAATGCAAAAATGTCTATTGAGTAATGCACGCCACAGGTCTATATTACATAAAATATTTACATGATTTATTAGTGTTTCATTAAGATCGCACTTGTAACTATGATTACAAGTGATCACCCCAGACCACCAAACATGGCAGGATACTGGTTGCTGCATTGGCGTTGTAAGCTCGCTAAGTATCACTATGTCTCGCCAAGAATGATTTACGACAATGGCCTATTTTGAAGACAAATTCTATACAGCAATGCCATATCTCGCCAGGGATGATTTAAGACACGAATTTCTGCCCAATACATATATAAAGTATCAAAGTTTTGAAAAGTTTTGCATCTCTTTTGTTTCTTTTATGTTTTGTGTTTCGAGTTTGTGTGTTTATTACTTTTTTTGTTTGTTTTTGTTTTGGGGGTTTTGTTTTGTTTTGTTTTATTTTGTTTTGGGGGGTTGGGGGGAGGGGACATAACACAAACGTTATTTAACATAAAATTGCCAATCATTTCATAGTTACATACTTCAGGGTACGAACGTATCTTACTGCATGCGATAAGTAACTTATTTCTATTGAGTTAGAAGGGTCAGAGGAAACTAGGACTAATTCAGAAATGGCCAGGGCCTTAGTGTAAATGTGTTTATCATTCTATTTAGCAGTCAGCTTTAATGTTACCAATTTTACTGAGTTTCTCCAGTTTGAATCCTGTTCCTATATTTTAATTGCTTTCTTTCTTTGACTTTGTCATGCATATTTTAAGCTATCATTTGAACTTTAGCACCCTCATTTCCGGATATCTTAATTAATAAATATGGCCTGTAAACAATAAAACTATCATATTTCATATCTAAGTTTTCAAATGTATATATTTCTGTGATGCATTATATATGTTCGTAATTTGTTTTGTTTTTCCTTTTAATTAAAAGAGAAAAATACTTACGTATTATATACTGTTGCATTATCTTTTAATATTGTATTATTGTTGGTATTGTAATGTTTCCGATCTGTATTGTTTAATTTTAAATACGTATTATCTGTGTGTTACTGTCTGCTGAAATATATGAAGTACATATTATGTCATGGAAAGTTCGTCGAAGAAGGCTGGTGCTTTTATGTTACCGACTACCGACGTTAAATAAAATTTGTTGTGTCTTGTATGATACTCTCGTTAATCAACGAATGGCATACAGTAGTGAAGATAACTCGTTAAATATACATCATTGGTTATATATATATATATATATATATATATATATATATATATATATATATATATGTGTGTGTGTGTGTGTGTGTGTGTGTGTGTGTGTGTGTTCCTTATTTTTTAAATTATTATCATTTCCCATTCCTTTCCATTCTTTGCTGGTAAGATCACGATATTAAATGTACATATTCTTATGGATTTTAGTTTCAGTTTATATTCCTTTGTTGATACATATCTTGAATGGTTTGTAAACAAAATAATTGAAAAACACGCGTCTGCAAGCTGTTATTAGACTAATTTTCTTTGTAAGCGTGTAGTAACCACAAAGAATCAATCAAGTTAATCTCATAAACTGCGGGCACCTGCGAAACTTCAACAACCCAGAATGCACCGCGCCGCTCTTTGATCATTGACTAGGGGAGAGCGGAAGTAATGGCGGTAGGCAGACGGGCAGAGTTGAGTGAGAGAACTTGTAGAAGTTTTGGACAGAAGTTTGTTCTTCCCAACATGAAAGTTTTAGTGTTATTTTTTCTCGTAGGGCATCTACCTCATTTAATTTTAGGACAGACTAAGCAAACAAACTGCTACGATATTAATGGGAAAGCTCAGCGCTGTGTTCCCGTCTTTGAGAATGCGGCGTTTAATCTTCCAGTGGAGGCTACAAATACATGTGGATTATCGCGACCCACAGAATTCTGTCTTCAGACTGGAGTTACGGGAGTGAGGGAGTCATGTGGACATGTATGCGATGCAAGGGACCCACTTTTTAGACACCCAGCCCAATATATGACGGATTATGACAGTCCTAACAACTACACATGGTGGCAAAGTGAAACGATGCTAGAGAGGCCAGAATGGCTTACAAACAGACAGCAAAATGTTAATCTCACCATTGATCTGCGTAAGTATTTAATCTCCCTCCCGCTACCCCTACGTCTGGACATTAAGCAGCCCCTACTTAAGTTGTCAGTCTTCTGGCTTTAACAGGAGACTATCCTGGGTGGGGGAGGGACATTATTGCATTATGAACCACCCAAATATATGCGAAGGTTTTCTGTGTACCCACCTGAAGCAGCATACGTTCTGAACATTAGGAAAGGGTTCAATAGGGACATGTTTCTTTTTTGTATGTACTTTAGTGTTAATATTAGTACCCATACTTTGTGGACGGGGTACAAACATGAACCTATGTGTATCAATGGAGCAGCCAGATGTGATTGATTCACCCTCTGCGCATTTTCAGCTTACTGTGGAAAACTTTGAACGTGTTCCTTACATGTACTGAGAGAAATTAAATATTCCTCTTATTTAATACCGGAGTTGCTGTATACCGTTGTAGAAATATGCGTTAAACTTAGTAGATTTTATCTAGCCACCTTTTTGCCTTTGACATTAGTTATATTTGCTCCATTGTAACGAATAGGATCACATTGAGGCTATAACACTGTATCTGTATGTATGCCTGCAGTGTTTACTTCTTGTGAAATACCTTTGACAGTGTGAATGAATGTCTGTATGACTGTATGCTCATGCTCTATCTGTCATGGGATTGAAAGAATTTTGCAGTAAGCTACTTGTTCTGTAGAGTAAGTTATTGGCATTTTTGTATCATCATTGCATCAGAATTTGTACTCCTAGCACTGATCTAGTATAAAATGCCACTTCCACAATGGATGAGTATGTTGGAAAAGGTGATTTACCCTTCTCGTCTAGCACTTGAGTTGAGGGGACAGTTGGAATTTTCCAGGGCTTTATTGGGTAGTTTGGTGTTTTATGGCACAACAGCACTTCGAAGGTTATGTCATGCAGAGTCAGATACAGTTTCTGGCCCAAGGACATGCATTACTTGATTTGATGGCATGAATAAAACCCACACACTTCAGGAGACCAACACCGTAAGTACTGGAGCCATTGTGACTCCTGTTCCATATATAGGACCACTCTGGTGGCATAAGTGGTTACAGTGTCTGCTTCAGATGTGGTGGGTCATGTGTTTAAACCCCAGCCAAGTCATAACAAAGACATAAAAAAATGGTACTTGCAGCTTCCTTGCTTGGTGCTAAGCGTTAAGTTAGTACTATGATTTGTTGGTTTGGTGTCAGAATAATATGACTGTGTGGAACATCATACTACATGTCTGCAACATGATGCCCCAATGCTAGACATCACTACAAACTGCCCTACTGCAGAAATCATAGTGATATGACTGAAATTGTTAAAGCTATGTTAAAAATCTAAATATATATTGATTCTATAAAGCCATTTTCTGTAAAAGTCAGTGTTCCATGGACATTTTCAGACAAAGACCATAAATGTGTGATTTGAACCAATTTGTTGTTGAAAGAGAGAGTCACAGTTCATATATTTTTTGTTCCTGGGTTGCATTGGTAAACAAGTTATTGTATGGTGGAAGGTTCTGGACATTTTATCTTAAAAACTGTGTTGCCCAGAAAAATCTTATAGTTGTCTCCTCAGAAGTTCATTGACCTAACTAAAGTTTACAGCTGAGTTTTGCTGGGGGGGGGGCAGGGGGTAAATAATATGAGTGAAATGATTGCTAAGTCATTTTTGTAAATTTTGCAACGGATTTCAGCTACATGATGTAAATTAGTCCTGAAATTTTCATGTATCATTTCATGTAGGCATCACATATGTATATGTGTATATACCACCATCACTGTTGTCAGGGTGTTTATTTGCCAGTAAATAACAAAATAGACAAAAAAAGGTAGATTTGAAAGCTTTTTAATATTGATGAATATTCAAGTTCATTCCAAGTACTTTCACTAATATTTGAATAGGCAAATCTGGTATTGATCTAAGCTGAACATTGATAAATGTATTTGTTTGTTGACATGTAGACCAGCTGATTTTAGAACAAATTTATGGTGCCCCCCCCCCCCAACTGGTCACTCACACATATCACCCATGTGCACAAGTTCAAATTGCTGCTGAACCAACATGGGCATATGAGAAAGCTTTCCAGTAGCTTCTTCAGGATCATTGGTTCTTCCCAGTTTCCTCTTCCACCAAATACTATTACTGGCTGCCATTTATGGCCAATCATGTACTGAAAATTGGCATTAATCCCCACAAGACCAAACCAGACCCATATATGGTAATATGAGTATACTGCTTGATATTATTAGGACTGTCATGAATATAGACAGTAGGATAGAAACAATTGACCTTAGTAGGATAGAAACAATTGACCTATCAACAACTGTTAGTTATCAGTGAATCCAAGGCCACTTGAACTGAAAATCATTAGTCATTACACAGTTGCCTTTATACTGATAAGTTTATAAAATAAAGATAATTTTGTTAAAAAGAACCTTAAACTCTATTGTCTAAATTTATTGCAAGTTGCATTATTTTGGAAGGTTCAGACAAAACATTGGACTTCTTATGTGAAAACAATTTAAAACAGTTTGGCCCTTTATTTTATTTTTTATATATAGGTACTTAAATGCAGTATGCATTTGGTGTACAAGCACAGACTGTATCTGATGTGCATTTGCAGAATAAATTCCATACTTATGACATCTTCTGCCAGTGCAAATAATGGTCATATGATTATCTTTTGAACACATTCAGATTTGTTTCTGATGTAATGTTTTGGAGCATTCATTCCCAAGAAAACTTCTTTTAAAGAATTTTAACATTATTCACCTTTCATCTTTTGTCTTAGTAGACTGTTTGATTACCCATATTTGGTAGGGTTTACTTTCCTGTTGTTTCTTGTTTTTGGTGGGTTGCATTTTAGTCAGCACTATATAGCAGGTACAGAGTTTATAGCTAATGTGCTGTAAGCACACACACACACACACACACACAGTTTATCAAGTAACTAATGAAAACATCTTGTTAACTTGAAATGAACTGCACCATAGATTTTCTGTTCAGGATCTTACTTTGTCAGTTAATTTTAGTGTACACTTGTTATCTACCAGCATTTATTATAAGAAATACCTTTCTTTTATGAATTACCAGTAATTTTCTTTCCAAACTAGTAAATCTTTACTTACATGACAAATTGTGGATTGCATAAATTTAGTCACTTTTGTTAACCTAAGAATAAATTAAATCTTCATTACCATACGGGGTAACTTTAACCTTGTAAATATGGCTGTCAAACACTTTACAGAGCAACTTGGCATCTGTCACAAGCTTTGAATGTTTTAATTCACAGGCACATAGTTTTAAAAGAGATACTCATTGACCAACAAGTTTTTCGCCTTTTGTGACTCTGGACATTGCTAGCCTCGAAAGAAGCCTTGATGGGCATCCAATAATTAAAAGTCTAAGCATATTTTTCTATTATTTTCTGAAGAAAAATAAAAGTCCAGGAGTGCACACATGGTCAAGATGTAGCAGACATGGTTAAAAGAAAAAAAAAAATTAAGGGAAACCTGCCAGCCAGCATTCTATGTGCTACACTGTATACCAGTATGTACACTGTCACATTCATTCCTGACTGAACTATCATACCTGGAAGTGTTTGGCCACAGTATGACATCTTCCCTATTGCTCTCATATAAGAGGCTAAATGTAATAAGCCAGAGGTGCAGTGACTCAGTGGATAGCATGCTTGACTTGCAACCCAGAAGGGTGCAGGTTCAAATCCTATTATATTAGCCTGGGTTGGTTTACATAGTTTGTCATGGGGAAAAGCACTTTACAATAATTTGCCTCTTCATTAAATAACTTTTGTGTGCTTCCATGTATCTGTAAGTTTCAGTGAGGTAGGAGTTTCTTTTTTTTTGTTGACAAAAGGGGGTAGTATATATTAGAAGGGGGGGGCTTCAATTAGAATAACTGCGGTAATATTCCTGTAACTTCTCCATTTTGTTTATCCAGTTGCACAGAAGTGTTCAGATATAGTCACTTAGGGCTGCTAGGTTGTGTATAAAATTTTGCATTGATCTTTTAAATTTTTTTTTCAAACATTTGATTTGACAGTACAGTAAATCATTTTGGTCAACACATGGCTATCAGATATATAATGGAAGTTTTAGTGCTTTTAAGAATTACAAGTTTGATCTGCTCTTGTCTGGCTCGAATTCTTAGCTACTGGCACAGTAAGTTAAATGTCCAGGGAGATTAAGTGCAGACCTGCTGCTGAAGAGTTTGACCCAGTATATAGGAAGTAGGTCTGTTTAATCTTGGACATGTGTACTGAATTAGGGGCAATGAATGGATCAGCTTCACCCATCCACAGACAGGGCCAAATAACCAGAGCAGCTTATCTGATGGGAAGATGCCAAAGCTGTGTATAATACCCTTAAGACATTAGGTGTCTACTTGCAGATGGTAAAACCAGCTCACTCAGGAAATGTAGACCTTATAAGTGCTTATATAACTACATGTACATAGATTTTACAAGGGGTTGGGAATGTGGTTTGGGTCAGTCATTACCTGAAAAATGTGGGGTTGGTGAAGAATTTATGAATTTGCAGTCAGTTAAGTGATTTAAAATTTATGGGAGAATTTCAACACTCCCCTCATTTGATAAAACGTTGGTAATTTTCTAAATATAGGAGGAATTTATAACAGAAATAAAAGTAATGTTCACACCTTTAATACATGATTTTCATGGATTCTGTTAACATTTTAAAAGGATTCTTTTAGAAAGTACCATCAGTCATGCATCATAGGAAAATGCAGAATTTATTTAGACTTCATTTTATGAGGAGAAAATTACTACTAACATCTGGAAGTCTGTATGAATTTGAGCTTCTGTATTACTCCATTAATACAGGCTCATTCATGCATATTAAGAATGAATCCAAACAAAGGAACCACTTTCAGATTATTCAGAAACATTACTTTATCTGGCAATTCATTCAAGATTTGACATGCAAGACAATGCAAAAAAATAAATATAAATGAATATTTTCCATACCTAATGGAAATGTAGACATCATTATAAAAGGAAAAGTTGCAAACAAAAGCGGTTTTATTGTAATTATCATTGACAGTCATACCAATACGCCATATTGCTAGCCAACTTGGGTTCCTCATATGATGTCACAAACTTAACACTTGTATATAAAACTTTCAAAAAATCCTTGGCTTTTTCCTCAGAAGTTGTATTTTGGTGACAATTAAATAGCTATATCTCCTAATTTATTCAGTGAAGTCATTGTAGTGAATGTAAAATGTATCGGTAATTAAGGTTCTCATTTGTATTGTATATTGTGGCATTCAGGTCCATTTTTAAGAAGTCATTTTGTTGGCCTTTTGAGTAAGCTCTTTTATTGAATTATGTACGATTTTCATACAATGGCATCGCTAGTCCATGTGTTGTTTTGTATTTATTATGATTATGATTCTTAGGGTTTCAGAAATTGTATTAGTACATTAAGATGAACCATTTATAGTTTGTGCCACTGTGTTGAAACATTTAAAAATGTTCTTCAGTACAGGCACTGCCAATTTTTAAAGTTTGTATAATTTAATACAGGGACTCACAAGTTTGAAATAGGCGAGCTGTAGATAGCATATTTGCATATTCTTGTAGAGAGAGTTAGACTGAAATGCATATTGAAATTGTTGACTGCATTCAAATTATGCAGAACAATTTAATTTTGAGGAGCATTTAGTCAAATGTTAGTGTATTGCTCCAGCCTTAAGCACATTGCATGCTATATAACGGCATGTTTGATCACAGCTCTAAACTGCAAGGTCTGTTCCGAGTTACAGAGGTAGTACCATATCACTGTGAGAACACTCATATAAATAGTGCAATATAATTAAATACACCCTAAATTAGTCTTGATCACTAAGGAGATGGACACATTCAATTAGGCATGATTTACATCTTGATGACTAAGATTCAGTTTCATAACACAAGTTTTGTTTTGTTATGAAGTTTACATAAAATTCTTTCTGTAAAAAAGGCAAGTAGTTCCTAATCAGGGAGTAATATACACAGTTTATTGAATTCTTATCTGGAAATGCTGACTAAATTAGAATAATTATGGCCATTTTACCACTAGATTGGAGATTGTGATCAACTAAAACTGTTAGAACTTCATCTTTCTCCATCACTGTAGCTATACTGGACCTCATTGCACCACCATATAATGGACCAGGGTCTTTTAAACTATTTCAGAAGATGTTAATGGGCTGGAACTAAATAATTGTGCTCTTAACTATTTCACATACCTGTCAGGGACCTGGTGATAATGGTATTTATGTTGTGCCTGCCTTTTACAGGTATTTTCACAGATGAACTAAGCCTGAGGGTTGATTTTGTTAGCAATTGAGAAAGGATTTATCTTCACTGGGATTAAATTGTAAATGTTTGTACTGATGAGTTTATGTAGTTCTGAAAGCTTAATAAATAGTCCATAAAATGTAAAAGAAGCTAAAAATGGAAATTAAAATTATCTTAATGAAAATTGTTTGATGCTCAGATTTGAAAGAAATTATTCTCTTTGTGTCAGGGTTTGTAAGTTAATGATAATTCTGCTGGTGATTTTGTTGACTGATCACTAAAATCCCAGTTGTCATTAATCCATTGGAGAAGTGAAAATTTCTGCCAGTGGCTATCATATTAGTTGATAAGTGGTCTTGTGTCACATGTATCAAGTAAAATGTCAGATGTCAGGTCATTCCCTTTCATGGTCAACTGATTAGCGTATTGTGTTAATTGAATTCCCACCAAGATTGTACACCAGATGAGATACTATAAATCATGCAGCATATGTGGATGGGTGTTATTCCACCCATCAAGTGACCACTCCTGTGGCCTAGTGGTTCGAGCATCCGCCTAGCATGTGGGAGGTTGTGGGTTCGAACCCTGGCCATGTCATTCCAGCGATTAATAAAAGTGGTACTAACAGCTGCCTCGCTAGGCGCCCATCATTAAGAGGTTAGTGTTAGGACTGGTTGACCTGGTGTAAGGATAATGTGACTGGGTGGGACATGCTGCTACAAGTCTGCAGCATGATGCCCCAGTGCTAGACATCACTTCAAACTGCCACACTGCAAACATCGTAGCGATATGACTGAAAAATCATTAAAGCTACATTAAAAATCCAAATCACACACACACACATACACACACACACCACCCATCAAGTAAATTGGATGATTATTGTTAATAGGTTGTCATGTATATGGAACTAGCATGGTATATTGATCCCAAGTGCTGATTTCAATCTTGATGATAAAAGAGGGTTATAGGGTATCAAGCTAGTATTAGCCAATTGGAAAGGGTCGTGTTGGTGGACTCAGTATTAATTAAGAATAATACAGAATAACATGTTTTAATATATATATATATATATATATATATATATATATATATATATATATATTGTTGTTGATATTTGTTGCATTGTTTGGTGACATTGGAAAGTATGTTTATATGTAATACAATGGTAACTATATGGTGCCATGTGAAAGTAAGTTAAAAATGATGTGGAAATTTTTGCATGGTGTGCAGACACCAGCAAAACATCATAAATTAGATGACAAGTCAGAGCATGATCATAAATTTGATCCAGTAAAGAAAGTAAGAAATTTTTATGAATGCTGGGGAAAAAACATATACTGAAGTATGACCCAAGAAAGTAGTAATTAACAGCACCTGTTGTAGCCAAGCAGTTAAGAGTGAAAGTTTGATTATTGGATAATGGATAAAATCAGATTCCATTTGAGAAAGGCATAGTGTATATTACACAGTCATCAGACTGTTGTATTTAATAACCATTGTTAGTCAAGCAATCAACAGCAGTTAGATATGTCATAACTTTAAATACTGAGCTAAATTTATTGCTGTAATTAATAATAATGTTGCAAAGAGCAGTTTCTGGGGAAGTGGACAACTGACCACCAGTCTGACACTGCCTTGTAATTATCTGTTATTGCTTGTCTTCTGCAGTTCTCTCTCTCTCTCTCTCTCTCTCTCTCTCTCTCTCTCTCTCTCTCTGTCTTAGATGCACTTGGTAATCACAAGGGTTACTGTTGCCACATCACATGGTTCAAGTGAAGAAACTGCTAAAGTTGTACATGGTATGGAGGAATGTTTTGATGTGTGCATTTGAACTTAATGTCTTGCTAACTGTAAATTTAATTGAGTTGAAATTTTCAGTTATTGCACAAATCTTCACACAGAACAATTTCTAGGTCAGTGATCTTTGATATGTGGTTGTCAAATCATTGTTATCAGCTCAGCAAGAGCAGAACTTTGTGTGTTATAAAAATGGCACAATATCATATTCATTATAACACCATAATATTGAAAACTACACTGGCTTATTAGGGGATTGATGTAATTGCATGTCCTTGAAAAACACTGTATATACAAATGTATATTGTCATCATAGGCCATACAACTTTCTGTGAATACAGCATTTACCGGTATGGTTTCAGATATTTCAGACCAAGAAATTAATCTGTGATGGCTTTTATGGATTGGACTAAGAAGTTCTTCAGAAATCGGCTTTGAATACTGTACCTAATCCATTGTTTGCAATTGTGGGACTATACTAAGAAGTTATTCTAAGATGTCATTGAATGTCTAATCCGTTCTTTTCCATTGTGTGACTGGGGTAAGAAGTTATTCTGAGATGGTGTTGACAGTTGTGGGACTGTACTAAGACGTTATTCTGAAATGGCTTGGTATGCATAATCCTCTTTTGACCATTGTGCAACTGGGCTGATAAGTTTCTTGGAGGTGGCTTTGAAGACCTAATACATTGTTGACAATTGTGGGACTGGATTAAGAAGTTTTTCTGAAATGGCTTAGAATACCTGATCCATTCTTGACCATTGTGAAATTGGGCTAAGAAGTTATTGTAACGAATAGAACAGATCATTGATAGTAGAATGATCTTTCCTATGGAATTCACTTAAAGGCAGTTGGAAGAATTTATTGAAGAGCATAGTTAGATTAACACTGTAGCTTTATTATTCAATGCCCTGATAGTACGGCTGTCGGATTATCTTGAGCTAAGATTACTGCAAACAATGAAGATTCTGATCTGCTATAACATAATGTGTAAACCAATCAGGATCTTTGTTGTTTGTTTTACTGATTACTCCTAACAACTGCACAGACCCAGATCTGCTGGTGCATTATGTGATGGCAGATTTGGGTGTGTGGAGTTTGCAGTTAGACTTGGCTTATAAGCGAGTATATAAGGTACTCCTGTCCAAAGATATGCTTTGGGCAGTATCAGAAGAAAGAAGTACCCTTTCAACTGATGCCTTGCCTATGATTCATGTTATTGGCAGTAATGGTCATTAGGGGCAAATAGCCATCAGTTCAAATTACATTATATATTTCTAGCCAGATCCTGTAAACCTGTGGTCCAGACAGTTCTAGTAGCAGTGTTGTATTACATTCACAGAACTAGGGCTGATTGAAAGCAGTACTGGGGAAGCTGTGAAAGGATCATGTTACATTTGTAGCCCAGTCAGCTTGCTTGCAAAAATGCATTGAAAATTAATCAGACAGCTGCATAGGCTCCTAGTAAGCTCCATGGGGAAGGGGGGAAGCTTCTTAGGTAATTCATTAGTTTTCTTAAAAAAATTATCAACCATTGGCAATTTTGTATAGATTAAAAAGCATTGGGCAGCAATTTCAATTTGGACCTACTGTCCTCCTAAGGTTGTTGTTATAGGGTTTAACACCATTTTTCAGCACAGGTTAGGCTATACATGGCGGCCAGTATTAATGGTGGAGGAAGAACCCGGGAAAACCCCGGAAAGAACCACTGACACACGAGAAGCTACTGGCAAGCTTTCTCACATACCCACATTGGCCGAATCCAAGACTGGAACCCAAGCAGACAGGTGAGATGGCAGTGATCTGTAACGAAGAGCGCTTTAGACCACTTGGCCACTCAGGGCCCCTCCTCCTAAGGTAGTTGCAGGAGAAAAAACAGTCTTGAAATTTCTTGGTTTTGTTATATTTTCAATGTAAAATTGGGCTACTGGTCAGTTTCCATTTTCCTGCAGTTAAATTTAGTTTTCAGTGGCATTTAAAAAAAATTATTCAGGTATTTTGTGAACAACACAAAGAAAAGCTTGTGATATATGCTGAGTCTTTAACACCCAGACATTAATTACTGTCAAAATAAATTTTCCCTCCTACATCTTTATCATCTATAGGCAGAGATGTAGTACAGTATTCCCTACTCCAGAACAGACCTTCACAAACACTCTTTCTTCCCTACAGCTGTCAGAATCTTGAACAATTTATCTTCTGAGCTGGTAAATAGACAAGACCTTGCACTTTTCAAGGTTGGTTTGCAGTCATCTAATCTGTAATCATTCAACTCAATATTCATTTATTTCATCTATCAGTCATGTCATCTAATTCATCCATCATGTACTCGCTCACTCATTCTTTTTTCTTCCAAATAATACAAATACCATGATCTCTGTCTTACGATTTCTATCACTTCATAATGTTCTTAAGTTTGGGAATAATCAGTATGACAAACATAAACCCTTGTCTGCCAGTGCATTATATAATGGCAAAACATGGTCTATGTAGTTTTCAGTTGGACTCAGTATATACATTAATATAATGGATTGGGTTAATAGATACATGTCTGCTCTGCTTGTGTATTGCAGAATTTATAAATACATGTATGCTGATTGGCATGTGCTTTTTGTTAAATACAGCCTTCCTGGGTTTTTTTGACAGATGTATTCTATCATCTGAAGCACTGCTACAGGTAATTTATAATTTCTCTTCTTTATACATAATAGTAAACATCCTTATTTCCCTTTGAATTTACCTCAGCACTGCACAAAGAAGTTTTTAATGCTTCTGAGAAATGGAGATTTGAAATACATACATTTAACTTTTTTCCAAATGACTGCAAAGTACCAAATGTAGGGACGTTATCATTGTATCTTCTCAGTTTTTGATCATTTCAATTATACAGTTTTACCTTTACCAGAATAAAATGTGAGATGTACATGTATGTTGTCTGTCATTGTCATTAGTGTTGTTGGTGTAGGCTCAGTATTAAAGGATTTTTGTAAGCCCATAGCTACAAATACGGTTGAACCTGTCTTGAAAGACCGTGCCTTCTGCCAGAAAAAACAAGGTCTCTCCAGACAGGTGGTCTCTCATAACAGGTTATAACACTATATAATCAATAAATTTGTGCATTGAGAATAAGGTCTCTCAAGACAGGTGTCCTCACATAACAGTGGTCTTTCAAGACAGGTTTTATTGTATAACTTCACATAATAAAACTATTCACATAATAAAGAATATCTTTCTTGTACAGTGATGGGTCATCTGTTATTTTTGTTTATAGCTTTAACATATATAAAATGGTAAATCAGTCATATAAATTTAATCCAGTATGAAACCCGAGCTACTATACATTACTTCCATAACTTTCCATGTCTGTGAAAGTTCATTTTGGTTGAATATGAGACTTGCAAATCTCAGGGTGGTTGGTTCAGTACCCATCCTGGCCAGCTCCGCTTGGCTGCCTTTGGGAAAGGCACTTCACTTCCATATTGTCAGCATGATAGCCTGTAATGTGTAAAAAATGCTGTTAAAGCCAACAAAACAAAGTACGTATTCTTTTCCCCCTCCTCCCCCATTACATGTGCAGTATCATATATTTTCCTGCTACATGTATACATGCATGTATAAATTTTTGTTAAAAGTTATTTTTTATACAGATGTCACTAAGTTTTGTAGATTTTACCTTTTACTTGTTACGCCCATCCAGGAATCCCAGGGTAGGGACAAATTCATACTCCTCACACATACACAAACTATGTGCCAAATTCGGTGAATTTCTACCCAGTTGTTTAGGAAATGCAGTTATTAAAAGGCAGACAAATGGAGGGTATCTGCACACTTTCCCACCATAAAAGTATGGCAGTTATTGTTATTATTGTTTGAGAAGGTGAAAAATGTGCCCGACATTGTATATGTCACACAATGTGTTTTCTACTTGTCATTCCTTCCCGTCTTTATAAACATGCTGTACTGTTTTTTTCTTATGTAATTAGTTGATACCCACCCAGACCAGGTCCATTACCGCAGTGTGGCCTTAGTAAGGGCACATAACTCTGTTTCCATAGCATTATATTGCCAGTGATGTGTTGAAGGTGCTATTTAAAAACCAACCACCTAACCAATTATTTTTCTGATAACTACCCTTTACATGGATAAATGAATGCCTAATTGGCAATTATTATCGTTATTGTTTGAGAAGGTGAACAGAAAATGACACCTCCATTCATATGATCATTTTGTCAGAATCGTCCAAATGTTTTTACTTCTGACTGCTGAAATTGCAATTATAATAGATTTGGATCATTGATTTTATGGTGCTTTCAATATGGTTGAGTGGGAGGGGACACTAGATTGCAGAGTTGACAAAGAAAAGGGATGAATGTTGATAGTCTTGTTAACATCAGCTAATATTCAAATTCTGCTTTGATGCTTTCTCTGAATATTCATAGAGGCAAATGTGGTATTTGTTTCAGTTCTAATGCTTGTTAGGGCTTCTACACCCAGTTTAGGTTCCTGAACCCAGACAAAAATAACTGGCCTATCATGTCTGATTTGACAATACTTTATATCATAGATTTTAATTTATCAAGCATTTTAAACTTTTGTAATTAAGGTAAGAGTTGCCATTATAATCCTAATTAAAAGGTCAAGCTTATAGTAACATTTTGCCTGTTGGTAATTGAGGGCATCTGAGACAACTATACATCACTTACAGGATGTTATTGAAGACATACTGAGACTATGATTTGTGCGTTTGGGTGTGGCATGAAATTAGTAATGTGTATTGGTACAGATAAGCTACTGCAGATAACAAACTGCTGAGTATGTGTATTCCTGGCTGACTGCCTGTTATCACAGAGGCGTACATGCAGTTTTCACACAGTTACATTAAGTTTGTACTGGATTTTTGTAGGCTGTTGTATACGCCTACACATTCCATTATAAACGCAGCTTAATACATTTATGTGCATTCAGTAGTTGTATATCACACTATCATACTCAGATGTGTGAGATTACCTTCATTCTGTGCACCCAAATTATTTCCATTATGTTTTTAAAAATCTTTTTTCATTCTTCACGCAAGTCAGTTTGGGGTTGATCTTATTGATTGTCTTGAGATCTTTAAAATGTTGCACAAACTGAATGAAAACTTGAAAAGCTACAAAGCCCTGTCATTGTAAACTTGCAGGCTTTTAACTGCAGAATGTATGAAATATCTTAAAGGACATGATTGCATATATCTAGGTCAGTAGGAAAATTATTGCTGGGGCCTCATGTGGCAGAGTTGTCTAAGGTGCTCACCCGTGTAAATCCCTCACATCCAAATTCTCCATGTGTGTTCAAGTCTTGGCTTGCTCCTAACTTCCTCTGGGTTGATGGTTCTTTCCAGGGTCTTCCTGGCTTCTTTGTCTGCCATTTATGTCCTATCATGTGCTGAGAGTGGTGCTTTACCCCATGATTTCAATCACAGATACTTTTTAGGTCTAAACATATACTACTGGTATTACTAAAAAATATATATGAACCTCCCAGAAGGGATAGTTTTCTTCCCAAGATGAGGGGTGTCTCCTATCACTCACTCAAATCTCCCATGTACACCAAACTATTATTGAATATTTCTATTTTGTTTCATTTTTTTCACACCTTGCTTCCAGTGTAGTGTTTTATGGTAATACTGTCTGTGATCATGTGACTATTATTAACTGGCTTAAGCAGGGCAAGATGGTTTAGTTGATTATTTCAGAAGGGTTGTTTGGCTTTAGTGTTTGAAGTTTGTCAACATGGATTATACTATTCATGATCATAAGTAATGCCAAATGGGCCAAAGATATTATTTGATTATTGCTGGATTATCAAAGCACTCAGTCTGTGTAAATCAGTTGGTTTGGCTTCAGTGTTTAAAGCTTGTTGAGATGTCCAAAACACCACAAATCTAAGCAACTGATGGATTAAAATGGGAACATCATTAGTTGGAATCAAGTTCAGAGCTCATGAACATGGATTGTAGCCTTCCTGTAAAGCTGATTGTAAAATATGCTACTGGAAAGAATGACATTACATGTCATATTAAAGCATATTAAATGTGATAAATGTATGCTATCACTGAAATCCATATTTGTGGAATCTGTATTGTGCAATTGTGATAAAAATATATGTACCAAGGCACTGTTTGCCAACTTTACAGCAGAATATAATCTCCAGTTTTTAGTAGCAGATATTGTTTTGATCTAGTCCAAATTATGTTCCCTGACTTGGAATTTGCTCAAATGTTCTTGTACAAACAAACAAACAAAAATGGACGAAGCTACTCATATAGTAACCCTAGCTTTGGATCCTTGTTGGGACAAGATGATTGAAGACATGCTGCTGTAAAAAATAAGGAGAAACATCCCTTTGGAGTCAAAACTCCTGACTGAATTTGGCACCACTTAAGTCAAAGCTCCAGACAGAATCCGACAAATCTTTTGATTTGTCTTAAGCTGACTTCTCTGTTCTGTCACATGGATTTAATTGAAAATGTTGTAAACTTTTCTGTACCTTTTGTCCTTTAACCCTCTCCCAGTATTGATACCCCTCATGCAGATGGTCACCATGGTAACATAATTAGAATGTTTCATCAGTTTCCACTGAGCAGTTTAGAGGGAGACATGGATTGATGAATGAATGGATAGTTAGGAGACATCACATCATCTTCAACTCCTGAATCAACATGGGGTTTTCACTAAAAGACTTTATTCATATCTATCAATTAAACATAGGTTAATATATTACAAAAGCTATATACAACCATACTTAGACTACGGTAATGTTATCTGGGGAAACACTTCTGACAAGAATATTTACAAATTATTCTGCCTGCGTAAAAGAGCTTGCAGACTTATCTTAGATAACGCTGTAAAGACCCCAGGTGCAATGAATGATATTGAAATGTTAACAGTAAGTGAATAAATATTATGGAGAAAGGCTAGACTTTTGCACAAAGTTTCAAACAATATGGTTCAATTACATCTCAGTAAACTATTTCATGCTAGAAAACAAGGCAACCCTCCCAGTTTAAGATCAGTTTCAGCTAGCTACTTTGCATTCAAAAACCAAATAAAGAACTCGTTAAGAAAAGTGTTCATTATTCAGGATCACTAATTTGGAACAGAACCCTGAAAGAAATTTGAGAAAGTGCAAATATAAATGATTTTAATTTTAATCTAATTCATTGGATTAAAATGGAACATGTTCGATTTGACAAATACATTACAATTTAAAGTGTAAATTCACAAACCTTCCTCCTTGTTGTCTTGCCTACACAATGTACCTAGTTCAAGCATTCTCATTTACATGTTCATTTTATTTTATATATATATATATAT
>JAECUM010007809.1:0-39231 GCA_016617855.1 Megalonaias nervosa | reverse complement strand
GCTTCATAGTTCCCCCACGAATGCTAAACTTTCAGAAATTGCCACCAAAGATAATATCCTGGATGAGAGCCTTGATTTTGGAGTCTGTCAGCCATTGCGTTTCTCCTACTCGCTTTTCTTGGAGCTTCAAGAGAACATCGACCAATCCACGCTCACGTCCGGTGACATATGTTTCCTAATACACAATTTATAGAATATAATTCGTATGTTTAGGTTTGAACTGGTATTCTCCTAAGATATAATTTATTATATTTTATTATATATTATGTTATTTGTTTCTTGCGTTTCGATTCATATAAGATATAGTTGACAATTTGTTACATTTTGATTTACGTCATTTGATATTGTAATTGTTACATTGTCCACACAAAAACAGTATGAAAAACATATAACTTTGATGTGTGTCCCCTTATTTCGAAGCCAAATATCTAATAGTGGTAAAAATTGAAGAAATAAACATGGTGTATATATCCCATTCTTTGCTTAACTATAAATGTACACTTCCAAAATTATTATGACAAAAATTACTTCCAAGCTTGAAAATTACAGCCATGGATTTCTCTTTGAGGTTTCTCTCAAGACAAATTAATTGTTGTGAAATGTTTTTAACGATAGTACCAACATCATTTTACAAAAGAAAGTATGATATATCGTGAATCGATTTCATAATTGACAAAGCATATGTACATTAAAAATGCACCAACCTCCTAAATAGTTTATAAGTTTAAAAAAATGTTCTCACTTGGCACGCTCAATTCCAGTGTTGGTGTGGAGTATGTATTACGTGCTTTTGGATTTCTAGATGTCAGCTATACTTTGTTGGATTTCAATTGCTTATGACAATTTAGTACATTCTTTTCATAATAAACTTATTCTTCGCTGTAAAATCATAGACGAATTACTCATTTTATAACCACTTGTGAGAGAATAAAAACTGTACACGGTTAACATACTAAATCTGATCAGGAATGTGACCTGTAGCTGATTCACGAGGTCAATCAATAATAATGTCTCATTGATATGCGTGTTTAATGAGATCTTGATGATGTACACTTACATACGAAATGTGATCAAAATCTGTTTGAAAATATTGCCTCCATGGTGTTCACAAACTAGGCCGATCAGCTGAAAGATCGCCCACATATGCGCCGATGTTTGCGCATGATCTAACACCTCCGCAATCTTGATTATAAAGGCTTACATACCAAATCGGAATAAAATGTGACTAGAATTAAAGCCTATACAGTGTTCACAATCAAATGTTGACAAACGGACGGACGACTGGACAACGACAGAAGGCATAACAGGAATTTGTACGAACCTTTTGCGAGTAATATAATTTTTTCAGTAGCTCCGTCTTAGTTTTCATCGTACGCTTGTATCTCCGTCCCACTTCCATCGGGAGAAAGCGTAAAAAAGGGAAAGTCCAAAGCATTGTGCCTGCTTCCAGTATTTCTCTGATGGAGTTGTTGTATTCCCCTCTCACCTCTGCATCGACCTCGTCCACAACGGAGCCAGAATACTGCGTGTAGAATTCACTCATGTTGAATATACACAAACCTTTGCTCCCATAACAGATTGCAATGTAGATTAGTCATTCAAATTCACTTTCTGGAATCCAGTGTGAACAATCGAAAGGATCCATGAAGAAATAGCGTTAAACGTTTTGCCTTAACGTAACCCAAACCAGGAAGTCACGAAGTATACATATTTATTGCATACCCGAAACATCAAAATACTTTTTGATACAAACGGCCTATCAATAAAAATTGAGTCAAATATAAAGAAATAAAATTATTAAGCCACTTCACTAATGTTCCTTTTTACAACCCTACCGTGAGTTAAATTTATAAATATAAAAAGATAGCTAGTTCATGATTTTAAGTTGCATAACTACAGAGCCTTGAGGTTTGAAGAACAAATATTAAACTGCGATCATCAATAACATTCCAATGCTAAAGGTGACAACGATCATATTCAAAAGATTTACTTGTATTACACTGCTTTATATGTACATATAATTTTCACAAGAGGTAAAGACTATTACCTTCAAATGCTGGACATTGCTCTGTACTTACAGAAATGTCTAATTACATTCGGGTATTTGTGCATAGGACCTATTATAAAACATGCATAGTTGTTCTGTCCCCAGTTTCATTTGGGGACAAAATGTTAAGTAAGCTCATGAGTGCATTCTAAAATTGGGATTATTGTACAAAACTCGGGATTATCTGTGTGAGTGCATACTAAATGGGGAGTATGTGTGTGAGTGCATACTAAAGAGGAGATTATGTGTGTGAGCGAATACTAAAATAGGGATTATCTGTGTAAGTGCATACTAAAATGGGGAGTATTTGTGTGAGTGCGTATTAAATTGGGAATTACTTGTGTGAGTGCATACTAAAATGAGAATTGTCTGTGTGAGTGCATACTAAAATGAGGATTATTTATGTGAGTGCTTACTATAATGGGGATTACCTGTTAAGGTCGGTTGGTTAGCTAACCCAGATCACTTCTCTTGTCGTCTCTACGCGACGATAAATTTGCACATTTTTTTTTATATTACCACTTACATTCGGAGGTGACAGTAGTCAATTCAATACATATGGCACCGGAAGATACCAGTGATCAAAATCAGTCCATATGCATATGGCACAGGATACCCTTGATCCAAGCTCCTATCACAAAGACAGCCTGTACAACTTAAGTTTTCCTGTAGGTGTTTTGAAAACTAACAAAGACAGTATCTGGAGAATTAATAAAAGGCAGTGTTTGGAAAACTGATAGCGAAAACATTCTGGCTAGTCGGTTTGCTGTATATATTCTTTCTTCCCTGAAATGTGTAGAACTATTTCTTCAGTGGTCGAAAGCGAATAAGATATAACGGTCCGATCATTTATTTATATTTAAGTTTTGATTTAACAGTAAGTCGGATTTTCCTTTGACCGTGTTATATTATTTTTTTTTTATTTTGCCGCAAGATAATTTATTTTACTAAGGAGTGCAAAATGAAACCATTTTCTGTTAAAATATTTTGCAGTTAAAACATATCAACGAATCTCCAAACATATGGTATCAGTTCTAGTTATCCCAATTACCACTAATTAAATAAATATTACACAAATATTTTAAGAGACAGAGGCTATGGTCAACTGTTTCAATGGTCGAAAGTGATCAAGATATAAGGGTCCGATAATTTATTTCTATTTAAGTTTTGATTTAACCAGAGGACGGATTTACATTGGAATGGGTTATATTACTTTTTATCTTGCCGCAAGATAATTTATTTTTCAAAATAATATATTGAATATAATTTCTTCATGTTTTTTGGTTTTGGATCAGCGCCAGAATATTTTTCAAGCTATTTGGGAGTAAGATATTTTTGCAAGAGTCCCCTCCCCCCTCCCACGCACACCCGAATATTCAATGGTCGGTGTTGTTCTTGGATCATCTATTAGCATGTTCTGGGGTAAATTCAAAATGTCAAAATTTAAACTGTAAGAGGAATAACTAGCATGATGATGTTTCAGCTTGATGGCGTCACAGAGGTCAGCATCAAGTTGCAGAGTTCATCCTTTTATGACCTTCAATTTAGTCTCTGGACTCAAATCTCATTTCCAAAATGGAGTTTCATACAATATGCATGTTTTCAGATTCCTTTTAAACAATGTGACTCTGGACTTCCGTTTAAAAATTATTTAGAGACCTCTGTTACCATGCACTACTGAGGGTATAGTGCTTCACATTTCAGGGAAGGAAGAATATATTCAGGGAAGAAATAATATATACCGAAAACCGACTAGTTGGAATTGAACTATATATATCGGCCGTTCCGAAACTTTGAGGTAGCAACTTTGGGGCAAACAGACAATTAAAATACTCGAGACCTACACTTTGTACCTGTTACTGAGGACAGCGAGCAAGTACGTATGGCTAATGAGTTTCTTTTGTATTCCTTTAAAATAGCAGAGAAGGCCTGTTTAAGAGATATTTAAATGGTCATTGTAGAGATGCCGTCCCATGAGATTGCATTTTAGGAATGCTGGGGAAAATAAATAGGAATCTATTAAGCACCAAACAGTATTACGTTTTTTTTTCTTCAAAGTAACGGACTTTGTATGAGACGATTACTTCTCCCTCTGGGCATGTACATACCTGTAAACGGCCATTATTATTTACGGTCCAATGAAAATAAAAGTTCAGCTTTGGATTCCTGGAACAGTTTGGTGTCTATCTGTGACGTCACTTTTCACCAATTAACTTATTTCGTTTCGTTTATTTTTAACGTTGGGGGTTGGGGGTTTGGTGGCGACTTTATGGTGTGAGCGAGGTCGTTCCTGTTTTCTCTTTTACACTGAGAAACAATATTTCAAGTACTAGTCTAAGATGTTATTTCCCCAATCTGTTTCCGCACAGAGAAACCGATGTTCAAATTTGTATCCCTTGAAATGCTCTTTGGTGGTAGCAATTTAATTCGCAATATTGAATTTTCACTAAACGTTCGTACAAATCAGCTAAGTCCCGAATGCATAACATATGTTAGTACGTTTTCTGCCTTATCGTTTGTTAAATAAGAAACAGGAGAGAGAGAGAGAGAGAGAGAGAGAGAGAAATACCAGAATTGCTACGACGTTACCGAGAGATTTGGGCAGGTTGAAATCTCTTTCTCTTTGATCTGGTACATTCTGAATCAGCTTTTCCAGTTCCTTCTGTGCCATGCTCTCAAATTGCTGCTCACTTTGGCCATATATGTTCAGGCCCTTGTGTATGATATTCTTTAATGATATTGCAGTGTGTCCTTATTTACCTTCAAAGAAAAAAGAAATATATAAATACGGTAAACTTGAAAACATGACGCAATGAAAAAGGCGAAAGAGGGAAAATGGGGAAAAAGGTCTATGACACCGTACTCTTTATATGTGGATCCTGGTTTGTATGGAACTTGAAATAGCATGAATATAGTTATCGCACAAAAGACACAGAGCAAAATACTGGCAGGTGTCAAGGTAAAAAGAAAGTATATATTCCATGGGGATTCTCTGTCACCACGGCTGTTTGTAGTTGCATTGATTTCCATAAAATGAGCACACAGAAAGGTTTATTCAAGATATCAACCCTAAAAGAACACCGTATTATTTATTCAACTGATGATAATGGACAATCTTAAGCTCTTTGTGAACTAGAATCTTGTCCAGAGTATAAGTGTTGTTACTAACAGAAATCAAACAGTTTGGAAAGATCAAAGTAACTAGGGTTGTTCAAGATTAATACTTTGGGATATTAAAGCAGATTGCATGAAAATACAAATAGCTGAAGAGCAAATTCGAAGATATTAAATACAAGGAGTGTAAATAGAACTATGTTTAACGATAAAAGGAGCTAACACAGCTAAAAACATAAAGGTCTTGTTGGTTTCTGTTTGTAGGCACATTGCTATTCTCCACCATAGAGACTGAAGACATGGACAGAAAAACCAGAAAGCTGATATCCTTTAATGTTGCACTACATCCCCAAGAACTGATGTGATAGGGCAATAACTTCCATGAATAAAAGTGTGTGTGTCTGTGTCTGTGTGTGTGTGTGTGTGTGTGTGTGTGTGTGTGATTTAGATTTTTAACGTAGCTTTAACAATATGCGCTGAAGACAATGCTGAAGCACGCAAACGGGGTCCGGGAAGCTCAATGTGTAAAGAATGGAGCATATACGACATATTAAGTACAGACGGTGCATTGAGCTTTTTCTACCTGGAAGAGCTAAAATAAAAATAAACAGAAGGATTGACACACTCTCCGCAGCAGTAAAGTGCCCGCTGACGAAGAATGATGGGGTCCAATGTACAAGCCATGACAGAAGAGGTTGTCGAAGACATGAAGGCAAATATACCGTCGGATTTCATCGAAACTAGCAACAGGATACAGCTGAGGAGGCAAGATATAGTTATGGATGACAAGAGGCTTAACCTGGCCTACATCGCAAACGTAATCAGGGACTCTCGTGTTGCAGGAAATGGACGACAAAAGGTTACAAAATATGCCATCATGACTAGAGAGAGATTTTACCGATTGTGGCTGAAGAGCTATGAAAACTACCCTAGGAGATTTGCACAGTCTGAGCACAGCGTGAAAAGAACTAGACGAGATATGCAACAAAACCAACAAACCATCACTTCTTTCAGCACACATGAACTCCAGAATGTCCTTGAAATATATGGCTAATGAAATTGGTCCGATCTAAAGAGAATAGTGCTGCCATAATAGTACCAATAATAATAATAATAATAATAATAATAATAGTGATAATAATAATTCACGATTACAATGGTGCCGTTTGATGAAGAGTTC
Organism: Megalonaias nervosa; assembly: GCA_016617855.1. Lineage (NCBI taxonomy): Eukaryota > Metazoa > Mollusca > Bivalvia > Unionida > Unionidae > Megalonaias > Megalonaias nervosa. The sequence goes on along the minus strand of JAECUM010007809.1, from coordinate 32,890 downwards.
AGATTTTAAGTGCCCTATACTGAGTTTAGCGTGCCCCTTTAGGAGCTTAAATTCCTCTTTTGGATGATAATCAAGATGCCCATTTAGATGGTGGAAGAAACACTTTATAGACATGTAAGTGACAACAATCAAGTTTTGATTTAAAATTGCATGGTTCTTGCTGAATTATATTACTTATTATAGAGTCGTCATATAAATGGGATGGGGAGACTAGTCCGGGATACAAATTTCGGAAAAATGGTTTAAGATAAATTGAGATTGCTTTTGAAACTAAACTTTGCTCTGCTTACATCGATGACGTCATCATTTACAACTACACCTAAAAAGATTACTTGGAAACAATTGAAAATTCTTTGATCGACTCAGTGATGCAAATTTGACAATTAATTTCAGTAAAAGAAACTTTTTCTGCCGTACTTGTGCTACATTTTTGGAACATAGCGCTCTCAGAATTTCCAGTGCTACTCAGTAGAAAGTAACAAATGCTATGTTTTGGTATAGCTGGATATTATCGCAAATTCTGTTGAAATTATTTTATAATTGCTGAACCGCTGACCAATTTATTGATTAAGAAAACCAAGTTTCATTTGTATGAGAAATGTCATGCGGTTTTTGATATAAAGGCCATACTTAAAGGTGTACCGGTCCTTTCAGTTCAAGATTTCAGTCAATCATTTAAAATGAATGTTCGGTTGGTAGAGTAATGACTGAAGAAGAATGAGGAAAATATGTATGTACTTTAAAAGAGGTTGCTTACCTAATATTTCTAATTAACATAAGAAACCTGAACTTGTATGCAAAGTGGAGAGGGCGTGTTTTCCACTTGCCAGATTTAATTCTTTTAGTCTAAACTGAAATTGCTTTTCTTCCCTTTGTCTTTCTCTCTTCATGCTTTTCTCTCTCCTTTGTCTCTTTGCATTTGCATTAACCTGTCTTTTATTTCTCATTTCCCTTCCTCTTTTTGTAATTGCATTTCTTTTTTATTTCCTCTTTCTGCAAATGTATCTTTCTTCTTTCTGCAATTGTATTTTTCTCTCCATTTCCTCTTTCTGAGGATGAAGCTTTCTTAACTCTCTTCCCATCTGGTGTTTTAATTTCAATTCTATTACTCTTATTTCAAAGTCAGATATAGACTTACCGATCAATCACAAAGTACTTTTACTCAAAATAAATTCTTCTCCACTAAATATTGCACCAAATTATTTTTATTTCTTGCTTCGTTAAATAAGCCTTCGCCTCAGAAAGATCGTATTGGCTGGCAAGCTGGTGATACTGATCCTTCTTCAAGGACTCCAACCCATCCTGGATAGGATTTAAAATAAAAGTCTTCACTTAAATGACATTGTGAAGCTGGTTCATTTTACTATATATGTGTAAATAAAATACCTGGGACTTAGAAAATTCCGAAACAAAGATAATTTAAATTTCCAAACTAAATTAAACATTTCTGAAATATTTTAGAAACATTCGCATCTCGACGAGCCCCTATTTTCTATTACGACTTATGGTCTTAAACTTAGTCACAGAAAAGAGCGAAAGCAAACAAGTTTCGTAAAATTCAATTAACAATGTATTTCCTTAGAATACAAATTGAAAATTTCAGTAGAACTAACAGTATGGTGAATTAAATCTTAAATATTCCTAAACTTTCTAACACAAGTCGATATGTATGAATTTCCAATTGAATTCCATTGGTGCTACCAATAAATTCCAAGATTGAATGTGCTGATGTGAATATAGTGTCGAATGTGCTAATGTGCTAATGACATGGAATGTGGAGATGTGTTAAGTGTCTTTTGAGTATCACGATAATATAATCCAAAATGCATTTCTCTAAATTCATTTTAATTCCAAGTTAACGTTTTAGTCCAAGAATACCATTGAGCACGTTGTAATTCCAACGAATAATAATTTGAATACATAAATCCGCCAAAAATTGAAAACTGAAAATAACAATAAGTTTGTTTCTGTTTCGGATGCTAAGTCAAGAATGACTAATTCCTCAATTAAACAACATTGATATACAAAGCTAAGACACAATAACATAGTCAGGGTGTAGTTGTCAACATATTGAAGAGTTTGCAACGGGAAAACTGATGTCTTAGACTTGAATTCAAATAAAGAAGTTTAACGCCATTAATAATGATTTTAAAAATTAATCTAGTACCTTAGAGATATATTAGTATGTATTATGTTGTTTACAAAATATATGTCACTGGCCAGTAGACCATTAACTTGAGTTTGGACTTGGGTCAATTACAAAAAACACATATACATATAATCATTGAAAACAACACAACTAACAATATAAATTAAATATGCATAACAATTTATACTTCAGGCCGAGAAACCTCCAAAACATCCATGTCAGAGCGAAACTAACGCCAATCACAAGCCAAGACCATCCTAGTAAATTTGGTCCATTTTGTGATAAAAGGTGTAAAACCTGCCAGCATATGATAGCACAGTGACGAGAAAAAAAAAGTTGAAGTATATTGTCAGTATCTCATCACATCTAAGATGTGAAGCCTTCAATTGGGCAGAAAAAACTGAAAAATTACACGAAAAGATCAATTTTCACAGATCGAACTGACTGGATGACAAGAAAGACAGACGGAAGTCCACTTGCAGGTCACTTCTCGTCCACTGTCCACACTTTGAGTGATACAACACTGACTTGTTCGCAACCCCAGCTGGAGTTCTACAACCAGGAAAGGAAAAGAATCTTACAATATGCGTACGGTTGATACAAATATTGGGTCTCAGCAACATGCATATGGTCCATATATATATATATATGCGCGCCGCCGCCATATATATATATATATATATATATATATATATATATATACTTCACTATATACTAACTAATAATATTATTATTGTGTGGTATATTATGTGTGCGTGTGTGAGTATTTTGGATTTGGACAATATGCTTACTGTACATATACGTATTTACATTTTCGGCCATGATAATATTGCTACGGTTCATAGACGTACATGGGTCTTGAAAATATGCGATATATACATTTTGGGTCTTGACAGTATGTGTACGGTCCATACACGTATATGCCTTCCGGGGCTTGACAATATGCGAACGGTCCATGTACATATATACTTGGTTGCATACAAAATAGCTCATAACAATCCAGTCAATAATGAGACTAGAATAAATTCCTGTTTCCGTGCGTTTTAGCCTACGGCCCTAGTTAACAAAAGCAAATATGGTAGGAAAAAAATACAAACAATAATAACTCGAACAAAACAAGCAACAAAACATGAGTCATCAGACTGGTGTAAATCCATTATTCAACATATGTGGCAAGTGGAGTATATATGTATTCTGTAATCTCATCGCCATGAGATCAACAATCTGCTTAAGCGTTTTATAATAATTCACAGGAATATTTTTAAAAATCAAATAGAATTCTCTAAAAGTATAATACAGTTTATTTATTATGGAAAGAACCATTTAATCGAAACAACCATTTAACACAAAAAATGTTTTTAGAGTAAAGGGAAATGGAAAACTCTAAGAAATAAAGCCCGGAGAAACACGAGTGTGTGTTGTGTACATTTGTGTACATTAATAATTGATTAATAATTTATCATAACAATTAATAGGGAATTTATTTTTTTAGTTAATTTGTTAAGTTAATTAATGATTACATTTTCAAAATGAATGATGTGAAGCTATCTTACGCCCAAAAACTACAAGTTTTAAAATGACATGGGCGAAGAATAGAGGCGAGTGTTGTAAATGCAAAGGGTGGGTGGGTATCGGGGTAGTTACGTTGAGTTCGGACTTAATTTACTTCTGTACTAATTTTCCAGATATGAAAGTATGTGTAAAGTCGAACTTATCTTAAACGACCGGAAGAAAGAATTGTAAAATGGCGAGTAGACCTACATACCAAAAAGGATGGACATAGATAAGCGGAAACTGGTACTCACTCCTACTCCAGTCGCACAACTCACATTTCCTTGTTTTGTTTTGTTTCTTGTTGGGTTTTGGGGGGGGGGGGTATTTTTTCCCCCGTTTCAGACTTTGTCTCAAACTATACGGTTCTTACAAGTGCACTTCCGTAAGAAGAGACTAAAGGTAATTCATCATTTGAATCAAAACATTCACTGCTATCACTCAATGTATCAGAGGACTGGGTACCAAAGGCGTGGATATTTATGACGTAACGCATCCAGATCTCCGATTCATATCTAAACACCGTAATTCATACCCATAACGTGTACGTCTACGTTTAAAAATCTTTATATGTGTATTTCACCTTATCGCCGTTTTCCAAACACAGATCTCCCGGAATTTATGTACTTAATGTATTTTAAAAATAATTAAATGACCTCTAGCTTCACATTGAAACTATTCATTTTACTAAACGCGTGACAAAACAAATTAGTTAACGGTAAAGAATAATACTGTACAGCTGATAGGAAGATGAGATGGTGTGTTTTTATTAAAATAATGATAGATAAACATCTGATAGAATGTTTAAAAACATTGTAAAAAGATGAAGATGAATACTAACAAAGAGGATGAGAAACGATATACACTCACCAAAGATTATACCCTTTGCATTGTCCATGATATATTTTGAAAAGAACAAATCCGGTCGGTCATTTAGGATGTTAGAGTAACCCTTTTCCGCCAAGGCTTTCTTGACCATGCGAGGACAGCTGATCACAGCCATGTTTTTAGTGGTCATTTTGCACAAAATCAGGGGACCATATTTCTTGGCCCATCGATCAAAGCTGAGGTGGAAACGACCGACTTCAACATCTAAGAGGCTTCCCAGGAGCAGGAAGAGGGTTTTTTACCCTTGTGCTGGTAATGCAGGAGTAAAGAACGCATAAGAAAACTATGATCACTGTAAACCATATCGCTAACATTTTTGGTGACAAAATATATGCCACGTGATACAAAACGTAATAGCTGACTTCAGCTTGCTTGCAACTTGAGAATATTCAATCCAATGCCGTATCCCGAATAAGTCCAATGAGCTCATATATAGGTCAGTAAACAGTACACACTGTTACTTTTTCAATACAACATGTACGAAGTATGTAAAATTTAGATTGATGTCACTTGTCTTTTTAATCTCTGCTAGAGAACTGGGAGGTCCAAATCGTTCTGTTTGAGAAGACGAAATACGTATTTGATGGTGCCCGGCGTAAACTGGCAAGCCAGTCTTACGAGCACCTGGTATGTGACACACTCGTCAGTGAAGTATTATAGCCGGTACATGAAAACTTTACAACCCGCTTCAAGGTACAGGGAAAATATGTTTGTAGCAATCAAAACTGACTTAAACATTATCTTCTAGAGCTTTTAACGTTCTCATATTAAGTGTCTATAACTCATGAAATTTCATCAAATCATTCTATTTTTGCAACTCTTAAAAATGTACGTTTACAACTGTGAGTATGATGCAAGTACGTTAGTAGTGAGTAAGGGCGATATAGTGTCACATAGGGTCTACTGTTAAATTGGTCGTTTGCACTATGGGGTCAAAATTGATAGGGTCACGTAGACTTCTAGGTTAAATTTGATCGTTTGCACTATGGAGTCAAATGGGACTTTAACATGCGCCATGGGAATTGACCTCACGGTACTGGACACTGGCAACAGTGTTGCAGGTGACTGACCTCAGTCAGGTAGAATAGTGTGGCAAGGGGCTGACCTGAATAACCGCTACTCTAGGGACAAATAGAGACATAGACATAGAAACGTGGTTAGATACAGTGTCAGAGATAGGGTAAGAGACATAGACATATGACACAAACATAGATTTATGAACATAAATCTATCACACACAAAAATCGACTAAACTTGTTTTAGGCACGAGAGAATATATATCTTTTTGAGGCGATGGAGTGGCCATGAAAGGGGCCTTTGGATTTTTGGTTAGTACCATTCAGTTAACATAGAGGGCATCGCACGGAACTTTTTCTCTTTCTCAAACTTCGTCTGACCTCTCGGCCGTAGATTAAGACACTCTTCAGACAGCCTTGCCTCTCCACATAGATTCTTCGTTTACAAAGGGCTGCATCAATCATCTGGGTAATTGCCATGATGATTTGACATACATGGGATAGTCCGGGTTGAACAGTAACGACGATAGGAGGGTAGACGATTCTACGTTAGTCCACATCTTGTGACGAGAACGGTGAATGGAATGAGGTGAACCGCGGTTATTTATAGCGGAAAAGCGGATCGAAACGGATTGAGTTCTTTCACCAATCCTAACACGTGTTACAAAATTTAGTCATAGTGAGGAGTCTGTCTTCCAGTCCGAAGAGAGAGCTGAATGTGACGTCACATTCCCTATATAGGTACGCTAGCCTCTGTGCGCAGTGAATCAATGCGACAGAGTTAGAACATGATGGAAACTAAGTAGACCTTGAACTGGGGTGCACCGACCGTGGAGGCGAAAAGTGATGGCATATCAGCGGCTATCAAAGCAAACATAGTCCTACTTCCAGAAGAGAACGATTTGAATTGGGATTTAATGGATTTTCTCTCTTGTTCCCAAGAATTTGTCCCGGTACCAGCACCTTCACAACCTTTTCCTTCTTTACCACACGTCGAAGATTTTAAACAGAGACAGAAATAAGAATTGGCGACATTTTTGCCACAGCAGAAAGAAGCAGAACAACTCTTTCTCATTCAAAAGCAACAGCGAGAAAAAGAAGAGGCAAGAAGAAAAAGACAGGAAGAAGAAGAAGCGGAGAAGAAACAAGGCCTAGGAGAGAAGGAGGACGGTGAAAATCAAACCGTGACGGTCCTCTTAGATATTTTGGCAGAGTTAAGGAGTCTGAAACAAATGTATCAGTCTTCTTTAATACGACCCAAGAGAAAAAGGCCTTCCCGAGCCAAACATTCCCACTCCGTCAACACACCTACTACGCCTGAGACACCAACGCTAGTGATCTTTATCAAATCATTAAAAGTAGCAGGACCAGAAGTAGTCCATGACCGCGGCAAAGGAATAAGGCAGTTAAAGCTCACTACTTCCCGTTCCTGAGTTTGTTTTTCCCAAAAAAGAAAATATAAACAAACACCCAACAGTCCTTTTTTCAGGGCTACCCATCTATCTCAAAAAGAGACTACTGAATGTTTGCCAAAATCAATTAAAACTCAAAATCCCTTTTTGTCCCCCATGACTGACGTGTGTGAGAGCGTGAGTGTAGGTCCTTATTATAAAAATCAAAACCAAGAGACACTTACGCATTTCTTGCTGCTATATTCGCTGGTACAAATTATAATCCAATTTCACAACACATCTCTTTAACAAGTTCATTTGTCTTCTGTGTCTTTCCACTCTGCCTTTTGTCAATTTCTTCCCTGACACAGGTTTTTCCTCTTCTTTCTCACTTTCTTCACGTTTTCCTTTCTTCTCTTTCTGGATGTGTCTGAGTTCTTCCTTTTCGGAGGGTACCTCTACTTCCTGTTCGGAACCCTTCTCCTTCTGCTCCTGTTGTTTCTTAGGGCAGTCTGCAGACCAATGTCCTTTCTCTTGACAATAATAACGTGTATCTTGATTTCTGTCTTTTTTAATGCCTGTCTTGCCTTGACGTTGTGGTCAATCAGAAGACGAATGCCCTTTCTTCTGACAGATATAGCAAGTATCTTGACTTTTATCTCAAAAGGAGGGGGAGTAGTCGGTCGGCTTCTCTGAAGAAAACCATCGTATGACACCTCACAAAGCACTGATCAAAAGTTCGATCTGTGTTGGCTCTTCCATCTTTCTGGTAGGCTCTGAGGAAGACACTGACCCTTTATATAGGGAAGACACTGGCATTACACTGATATAAAGGAGACAATGGCGTTTAAAAAATGTCATTTGAATTTTTGCATTCAAGATGAAACCATCGCAACATTTCGTGAACAAAGAAGAAGAAAGAAAGAGGCAGAAAGGTGGCCTGAAGTCTTGGCCCACATTCATGCCAGCAGTTTTGAAGATAACATGAGTAAGCCAGAATCCAGACCCAGAGAGTCTACGTCATACCAAGTCCACCACCATTAACCCCTGAAAACTACTACCATATTCGAGAGACGGATAAACGCTCCTCTAGAAAATTTAGAACCACAGGCAAAAAGTACGCTGAGAAAGCAGAAGAGTTCATCGCCGATTTGTGGAATTCTTTATTAACCACACTGAAACGGAAATGTCATGTCAAGGAAGATGATTGCTTGATACTTTCCATTTATCACCACATTCTGAAGTCGTCCGTTTGGATCGAGTTTAGCAGGCCATCAGAATTGACACCTTTCTAAGTCATCGACAATATTCAACACGTACAGCAGTCCAACGACACATTTCACATCACTGATGGAAAAGCGACACTGTACACAGCCCACGTTTCTCTTCCCAAAGGGACCGGACAACGCAGAAAGGTGTTACTGGTGGACGACATTCAAGCGCAGAATCGCAAAACAACACTTAAGACAAGATGTGTTTAGCCCGTGCCATCGTGCAGGAACGACACGGCAGAATGGAAAAGAGCCTGGCAAACTATTCGACAATCGGACAGAGTCAAACAACGAAGAGAAGCAGAACACCTGTTACAGCAAGCGGGGCTATCTAATGAAACACCCTGAAATGCAAACATTGCAAGACGTCTTAACTCCACGCTACACCTTGAAAGTACACTCTCAATAATAGCTCGAACCTCTGTTGTTTCGAGGCAAAAATTTCAAAGATGGAAAATGCATTCACGTCTATCAACACGATGAACATTTCGATACCACCACCAGTATCACCGGATTCCTGGGATACAGTTACTACTGTTAGAAATGTGACTATGGCTATAACAATCGAGAGCGACTCAAGCATTGTGGATTGAACTGTCCAGGATGTTTGGCCTCTAAACCCTGCCTTGACGATGGACAAAATCAAGTGCATTGCTCAGCTTGTCAGCGCACTTCTGTCAGACCTACCTGTTACCAACGACATCTCATGAAGCAAGGTTCTCAGCAGAAAAGTGCTTGTCAACTCCTGAAATGTTGTTCTACTTGCGGACAAGGCATACGTACCAGTACTGCCAAGGCACACCTATGTTCACGAAAGAAACGATGTCACATTTGTCAATAAATCGTGGATTTAGAATACGAATGCTACATTAAAAAAATACCAACCCCAACAGGAGGAGGATGAAGAAGATGACCAGAAGAATAAAGGCAATTTCATATTTTTTTTATTTCGAATGCATGCAAGAGAGTGGTATTCATTCATATTCCTAATTTCTGCGTGGCTCACTGAGCGTGCAAGAAGGACATTCAAGAACCTACATTTTGCAATTGCCCCATCTGTAGCAAGATTCCTGGGGGACATGAAAAAATTCTTTCGAGGACCTAACACGACGCTTGCCGATTTTTCCCAATGGATCTTAGACCATATCGACGAGACGTTGAGCCAAGAGGACATCGAACGTTACGGAGATTGCCATCACTATGCCACGGTAATGGCTCACAATTTCTCAGGATACGATGGACAGTTTCTTCTGAAATACTATACGGAATAAAGGACCTAACACATCAAGCACTTTGAAAGAAGTCAAAATCATCTTCATGCACGTGGGACAAGTACAGTTTAAAGGTTTGATGAGTTACTTGGCCATGCCTTTGAGTCGAATGCCTAAAACATTTGGAAAGACAGAAATGGCCAAAGGCTATTTTCCGCACTATTTCAATACCGAAGCCAATCAACACGCCATTCTTCCCCATTTGCCTGATGCTCACTACAACGATCGCGATAACATGCGCACCGAACAACAGGAATCTTTCTACGCTTTGTACCTCTCTCACACCTGGGACCCCTTCGACTTTCAAGAAATGTTAAAGTATTGTCGTTCCGACGTGGACATTTTACGGCGATGTTGTGGAAATTTCGAGAATTGTTCATGGAACACGAAGAGATCGATCCTTTGAAAAAAGCCTGCACCATTGCCAAAGCGTGTTCCTTGGTGAACCGCAAACAATTCATGCCGAAGGACCATGGCTGTCAGTTTTGTCAAACGTCAATACTCGGTCAGAGCCCTACCCTGGTTACATTACTTGTGAGACAAGGAAGGCAAATGGTTCCAACATGCCAGAAACGGAGGAGGCGAAAAGACCATTGCAAATTATTCAGTGGATGGCTGGGACTTAGAAAATCCTAACTTCATGTACGAGTTTAACGGATGCTTATTTCAACGATGTCCGAGTTGCTACCCTCAACGGTACACTAAAAATGAACTTTTACAATGTACCATGAAAGACTTTGACAAGGCCACTTGTCAGCAGCGCTTAAAGTTAGAACAGCAAGGATACCAAGTGGTGGAAATGTGGAAACACGAATACGATCACCGTTTGACAACGAATACCGAGTTTAAACGCATCTCGAAAAGATACAAGCTTGTCGACCCTCTGAACCCGCGGACAGTTTGTATGGAGAACTAACAACTGCCACCTGTTTGCTGTACCACGCCGACGAGGGGAAGGAGAAGAAATCAAATACTTGGACGTTAGTTCGCCGTATCCTTGCTTGTGCAAATATTGTCACTTTCCGCAGGGAACCCACAATTCCTGACGGAACACATCAACCTGGACAAATTCAACAATACGAAGGACTGATTAAATGTAAAGTCTTGCCTCCCACGGACTTGTACCATCCCATTTCACCTCACCATCGCCGAGGATAACTGATGTTTCCTTTGTGCCGTACTTGTGTCGACACTTGCAACCAAGACCAACCTTGTCGGCACACCCAGAAAGAACACCCCTTGACAGGAATGTGGGTCACCGTGGAATTGCATAAAGCTCTGGATGTGGGATAACAACTGTTATAAGTGTACGGATTTTACCATTTTCCCAAGACAGAATAGTACCACAAGGGTGACGAGACTGAGAAAGGCATTTTCGCCGACTACATGGAATCCTTTTTGAAAGTGAAACAAGAAGCCAATTGCTATCCCTCCTAGTGCCACACTCCCGAAGACCAAAAGAAATTCAAAGAGAAATACTTTGAGCAGGAAGGCAACACTTGAGATAACGTAGAGAAAAACGAAGGTCGACGATCGTTTTCCAAAGTGATGTTAAGTTGTTTGTGGGGCAAAATGGCACAACGACCGTGTTTACCCAAGACGGCGTATTTGACAGAACCATCCCGCTTCTTCCAGGTGATTCACGACGAAACGAAGGAAACAAAACATGTGGACGTAATTCGTGAAGACGTGATATTAGTCAATTACGAAGAAGAACTGTACTTCGTACAGGCCGACGAATTTGGAAATGTCATCATTGCGGCCTACGTGACAGTCCATGCTCGTTCAAAATTGTACGAAGCTTTACACCAGTTAGGAGATCGTGTGCTGTGCTTTGACACGGACAGTTGCATCTACATCGATCGGCTGGATCAACGACAACCTGACATAGAAGGACACCTTTTTTAAACTTTTGACGGATGAGCACCCCGATGACAAGATTCTAAGTTTTGCTAGAGGCGGTCCCAAATATTACGCATAGGAATCCTGGGACCCCCAAGGAGAAGCACACACCGAGTATAAAGTGAAAGGATTGACTCTCAATTATCACACCAGTCAAGTGGTGAACCTTTGGGGTATTGAATGAAGCCTTGCAGTCTAGAGAGTATCAACATTTAAAGTGACCACCTACCAACCTCACAAAAATGTACGTTTAGCCACACACCAAATCGTCAGTCGGCCTTTGGAAAAACTGTATCAAATCGTGTACCACAAACGAGTGCGGCTTCCCAACCACTTCACTTTACCGTACGGACACATCGATATTGGTCAGCCTATAAAAAGGAAAACCTCTAAGACCGATAGGCCATTGTGACTACAATAGCCAAGCGAGAAAGGTGAATCCTAGCAAACAAACACCATTAAAGTTCGGTGATTCTCAAGTAGAGTGCGAAGCTGTGCCTTGTGATTGCAGGGATGCCGTACGCTGTGACCTCAGCGATTCAGTACAACATCATGGGAACCTTGCTATGACTATTACTAGTACTACAATACCTACCATGGAAAGTGATGCTACTCATGTCAAACCTGACGTATGCGAAAGCGATGCCACTCGTTATCGTGGACTCTTTACTGGTTTTCATGGTCAATGTCATCCTCCACGCGAACCATGCGGATAACACCCTACTGATGTCATCCATGGCTGAGCAAACTACTACGGGATTCACTGTGCCCTTACAGAAGTGAGCCTGTGAAAGAAGAATTTTCCATCCCTGTGCGTTTGTCTGAATACTGCAACTTTGAAAGTCGATTTCAAACCTTCCATGGAGAATGGTCTAAATATTTGGGAGGACCTTCCCCGGAAGAATTAGCTAGAGTTGGATTTATCTACTTGGGCCAAGGGGATAAAGTCAAGTGCTTCAGTTGCACTATCAACGTGTGGGAACAGACAGATTCTGCTTACTTGGAACATGCTTGATGGTCTCCACACTGTCACTACTTACCGTTAGCGGGACGACCTCATTAATCTCTTGATGGATTCTTTACAAGTGAGCATTTGTCGTTTGCCTGTGGAGTTGAGAGAACGCATTTACCGAGAGGTTGTGAAAATACAAGTCAAACGCAAAGAACATTTGCATCACCAATGTTGGAACCGTTGGTACCTGAATACTATAAGAGGAGCGATTCAATCGCAACCGTTCCAATGGTCAGATATTGATCAACTACCCAAAGGTCAGTAGACTTTGGTTGCTACTGATTCTTCTTACGTAGTGTCCATACTACAACGAAATCCAGAAGAAAAGAGTTAGAGGATTACCAAAATATTTTACGAGATCAAATTTTGTATGTAGAGGACAATTCTGTGTGGTGTGTAGTGTGTAAACTAGCGACTAAACTATTTGGTTACGTCGATGGAGTACGATCACTTCAGTGCAAAAAGTACATTAAAAACCTCCAACAAAAAGAGGTATAAAAACTTGCTACCATGCCACGACCTTTATCATTAGTGATAAAACAATTGCCGTGGAAAGAAATTAATCACAGTATTCAGACTGTGGCGGATTACCAACACTTTTTACGAGAACTCTATCCAAATAATTTTGGTCGTTGTGTGGTGTGTGTCTTAGTGACTTCCTCTCTGGGATTTCATTTACCAGCCGATTCCTTGTGGGCTCTTTACGATCTGTACTTTGAAGTACCACCAAAAACATGAGGGTGGTACCTTTAAATGTACACGAGAGACTCATTCTGTTAAAAGCCTTGCGCTTATATCTCGATACTTCTAGATCTGTACGGGAAAAAAAGATTCGTCAACTTTAGCCACTAAAGATGTTTACAAAGATGTGTGTGTAGCATGTGACATACACCTTCACAGGCCAGATGTACGTGACTGGAAAAGTTTGAGTTTCGAGGTTATGACAAAGGAAGCGGCAAACTATGCCCAAGATCCTTGATCATAAATTTCAAACGTTCAGTGAAAAAAGTAACTTTTCAACCTGTGTTAGCCACAGTGTCAGACGTAGAAGAGGAACCCGACACCGAGGAAAACTACTCCATTCAGGACAGGACCATCTCTGACATGGACATCCCCGACGCATGAGTAACTCTGCCAAATGTACAGCCTCTAAGTACATTACAAACCGTCCCTAGGACACCACACCTTCGTCACCAAAAATGTTGTACAGTCACTTGTTTATTTGCCACTTTGATCGCACTGATGTGCATTTTATGTACTTAACCATTTGGCTCTGATGTATGTTTGCCTTTCGTGTTTAATTTTAAAAATGGTTTGAAATAAACGTGTCTGGAAAAAGTATAAAAACTCTTGTCTTGTCTGCCTATGTGTCAAACGTAGCTCTCCCTTTATTATGGCTACCTCTGTTGTCTCTGCTCCCTCTTCCACTACTTTCAAAGTCAGCAGCAAAAACTTAGATCGTGCAAGTTGGGAGGCCTTGTATCTTCGTCATTCATTTAACACGTTAATTGCTGGACCGAGCTGTCCAAGCAAAACCGAATTTGTCAAACGTTTGATCAAACATAAACATCATTTGATCGATCGTCCACTTCAACGTATCGTGTGGTGTTACAATGAGAGGCAATCGGCGTACAGCCTCCTGCAAGAAAGTCAAGACTATTCCATCGTGTTTATGGAAGGCATTCCTAGCGAAGACGACGGGATCGTGTCTGACCCCAGTCAAATCCATCTGATCATCTTCGACATGTTAGGAGAAGACGAAGAAGAAATTTAAATGTGGTTTATGCGCAAAGGGCATCATCGTAATGCAAGTGTCATTTACATCTACCAAGATTTGATTCCACAAAGTAAAGCCCATTGCATCATCAGTTTCAATGCTTATTACCTGCTTGTATTTAAAAGCCCTAGAGATAAATCGCAAGTTCAAGTGTTAGCCAAACAGTTAGTAACTCCTTGGCTGACTCATGCATACGACGATGCCACTCAAACCCCTCACACCTATGTATTCATGGATCTAAAACCTACTACTCCCCGATTATTTGCGATTTCGTACCCATCTTTTTCACCCCTGGTGCCAAGGCGGAGGGCCTGTCTTGTAGACATTCCCGTCGACTGAAAAAAGATCTATGTATATCTCGGACACTTTGGTCTGTCTCACGCATCGTCAACAGAACATCCCTTCAGTCTCATCTTCCCGTCAAATTGATTCGTGCCTTGTACACCATCAGTCGCGAGAAAAATCCACAAATATGGGCTCGTGTCTTAGATGCCAGTCTCAGAGAATAGTTACATTGGTTTACGGTGACAGCACGTCAATTACTGCAAGGCATCATTCACATTCCACATCAAACCGAACACTTTTATGAGAAAAAAAAGAAGCCTTGACGCAGATGGCAGAATCCCGCATCGACACTCAAACCAAAATGCAAATCATTTTTGAAACCTGGAGGTAGCGGCTCTCTAGGAGGTGTCGTCATTCGTTCTCTCTTAAAATGGGACCCAAATGCCCCCAAAGTCATCACCAAGAAAAGAGCCACTCCCCGACCCAAACGTACCCAGAAGAAAAAGAGCAGCGGTCTCAAGACCAGGCCACAACCCCAGAACAAGAAAAGTCCCCAGAGCGCAACCTTACGTCCCCAAACCACGACCAGTAGCGACGGTGACCGCGTCTCCAGTAGCCTCATGTTCTTCCATTCCCCCTTGCTAGTGATGCCACCCAAACCCAAAATTGATATCTGTTCTTCGACATTTCATGAAAAAATGAACACCCGTGTCTCCTGGAACTTCTTCTCAAGTGATGACACCCTCCACATCTTTAGCTGCTGCGGCAGCTGCTAACAAAGTAGCCTCCTTGAAAATCAAAATCCACGAGAGATCGGGCATGTTACAGAGTTTGCTGAATTTATCCAAGTAAGAACTGTCCCGATTGCGAACCCCTCCAGGACGCGTGATGCCTGTCATCAAGTTGATACGACGTAGAGATAATCCGTAGCGATGCATTCCACTGTAAAAAGGACCTATGGCAAACGATGGGTATTGATGTTTTTGTGCGCGTAAACGCCAAAAGATGTCACCTAAAAGACGTGCATACCACCACCATTGTAGTTCTCCTGTCAAAAAGGAAAAGGAACAAGAAAAGGACAGTATCGTTGTTTGACCCCGCATCCTAAAAACTACTTAGCCAAGCATCGACGTCTACTCTAAAAACAAATGCAATCGTCCAAAGAAGAAGATGAGCAAGCAAAGGGGAAGATTTCTTGGCACTGGAATGGTTGAACATATGCTCAAACAGTCTGGTCTATCAAACGTTATCCAAAAATACATCTCCAAAACATAAGATAAAAGGACATGTGCCGAGTCATCGGCATCATTGTATTTCCTGTGTGTGCTCAAACAAAGATATTCCCCCAGTAGCTATCCCTCTTCCACCTGCAAAGGAAATAAAACGAAAAGACTGCCTCCTCGTTTAGCCGAACATAGGGACGTGTTGTCCATCCTGTCCAAAGCCCCTCTACCCATTCGTCAAAAGAAAAAGATGTTGGTAGAACGCGGAGGATTTGTCCTGCTAGCACCCATACTCAAAGCCATATTGGTACCACTAATTCCAGGACTCATGGGAGCTGTTGATTCACAAATGGCGCAAAGATGAAAGGATCAAGATAAAAGGGGACTCTGGGGTGAAAAGATCTCAGTCGTGACCATGGAACCTGATGGAAGGACGAGAGCTGACTATAATGCCTTACGAACGATGGATGAAATTACATCGCTGACAGAAACAACGGGCTCAGCATTACCTACCAATCCTCATTTGACCGAGATGTCCCAGTTACAACACGAATTGCAATCGATGATGTATCGCAGCGATTTCTCAGAAACGGAAAAATTGCAACGGTACGGTCAAGTGTTGCAGCGACTTCAATCCTTTCACCATAAACCTTGAGACGAAACAGCTCAACCGATCCTAACCGATTGTTTGACCCTTATGAAACGTAAATCACCACCATCACCACCACCACTACCCCCAGTGACCACGACAGGAAAAGGAGAAGAAGAGCTTCGAACTCCACCTGAAAAAGTACGCAAGGTAACACCACCAACATCCAGAATTGGTTGGATTAAAAAGATGATGGCAACCCCTTCTTCCTCAGAAGAGAAAAGGAAGGTGAAGACAGAAGTTAAACCAGAACTAATTACCCCTGTTCAGACATCCTTCTCGACACCTATTTCTCGTCGGATATGCAAAGCATTACAATCCAAGAAAATACCACACGAAAACAAGAGTAACATCCCTGAAGAGTGGGTGACTTTTGAAAAGAAAGTCCTGATGCAGAACTTGTGAGCCAGCATTTACAGCTATCCATCCGATCCAACGGGATTTGGAGAAGTTCAGAATTTGTATCGTGCTGCCAAAACCCGACTACAAAATGTCCGTTTATCTCAAGTGCAACGTTGGTTACAATAACAAGCCACGTACACCTTACACAAACCCATTCGATGAATATTGTCCAGACATCGCACCCAAGTGGAGGGCATCGATCATCAATGGCAAGCCAATTTAGCCGATGGCTCCCATTTGACCACCTACAATTGTGGCTACAAATATTTTTTTTGTGTGTCATCCACGTCTGTTCCAAATTTAACTGTGTCGTGCCATTGATTTCCAAATGCAGCATTGAGTTAGTGCGAGACCTAAAACTGGTGTTGAAACAAAGTGGTCCTCACCCTTTTTGATGGCAAAGCGACAAAGGCACCGAATTTCTGAACCAAGCTTTCCAAAAAGAATTCAAGAAACGAGACATTCCTTTTTTCGCCACCGGGAATCCAGAAACCAAAGCCAGCAACGTGGAACATTTCAAAATACTCTAACGGTAACAACGTGAGTCTTGTGCCCAACGTCAGTGACCCTCCCAACAGTCACAATAACAATAACAACAATAGCAACAACAACAAACCTATTTGAGACACTCCTCTGACATCCAGTGACCCCTTGGACAGCAGAATACTGGAATTATAAATGACCAGTTTTACTTAACTTTACCAAGTGAGTTCCATGGATGTGTTTCTCCACAATACTTTGTGCTGTTTCACGGCCAAATTACCTCAGGCCATCCAATTGGATCACGAAGCCCACTGGGAAGTGGCTTTGATAGAAATGATTCATCCTATACAAATAAAAAACATCACTGAAAACCAAAACACTTGTGAGGTCGAAGTTCTGACCGACCAAGTGCAACAATACTTGAATGAAAACGAAACTTTAGATGCCTCTATGAAATGACAAGTGTCCCCCGATACACCACGGTACATCTATCTAATGAAAAATCCCACCGGTTATTATTTTAGCGGTCAACATCTTGTGGACACGATTGCTTCCAAATTCAATGCACTGTTTCGAAAGTCTTGGACAAAAGCAAACGAAGTGTCACCCTCGAGTACCATAACGTATTTCGACGCCTGCTGATGAAATTTTTGGATGCCTTAAGGTTGTCCATTACATTTGTCCTGAATTGTTTGACATTTTTGGCGGAGACCTCAAGATTGTCAAGGGTAACAACATGCCTCCCATCGCCAACAACTGAAGCAAGGATTAGATTTGATCTTTGTGTAATCTGATGTGGTGGTGTACAGCGTGGTGGGACACACATCCGTACCGTTACTGCGAGTCATTCCTTTCAAAGTGGATTCTGCCACGATCAATGACGAGAAAGGTGGAAACACATATCACGTTCACTGCGAATTTGTACATCCTCACTATTTACCCGTCAGTATGTCGTATTTCGACACTGTCAACATTGCTAACAAGGAAATCTGGGATCAAATATTCCATTCTCCAAAGGGAAAGTTACAGTGAAACTCCATTTTCTAAAACGATCCTCTAACGACTTGTAATTCATGTTTCTTGTGTACCGCTCGACAGCGAAGACATGGTTTAGGAGATATGCTAAAATCAGCCTTTCGTTCGGTGGCATCCGTCTTGAAATCGACGGTGACATGAGGACTGCACGCCCTGAAAAAAAATGCCGCTATGACGCAATTCATAGAATTTCTCCAAAATGTCATCATCGACAAACAAAATTCCAAAGAAGCTTCTTGAGAGCAGGCAAAAATGTCTTGCTTCAAACTGGCAAAGACATTTTGGGTCGACGAGAAACTCCTTTAAATGTCCTGGAGGCTGCCCAGTCAGTCATTCCTGCTTCTCTGATGCTACAGCAAGGACAAGGCAGAAAGAGGCGACGAAGACACTCCTCCAGAGGCTTTCACACGCCCAAAGCTAGAAAGACCAAGAAAAAAGAACTCGGTGATGTTGTTCAGGGTATATTTAGAAAAATAGCTCCGAAAGCAATTCCGATTGAAAAGCAACTGGGGATGAAAGCTATTGGTGTTGTTCGTGATAAAGTTATTAGTGCTATTGGAGATGTTGCCGGTAAAGCATTTTCGGCAATCAAGGATTGACTAGCACGATTAGTACGACGAAAACCTCAGCCAGTAAAAATACCCAGCACAGAAGTTATGCCTGCAAATGTTAGTAAAATAATAAATCAGGCTGAGAATGAAAAATTAGCAGAATTGGCTACGCCTGCAAATGTTGGGAAAATTATAAATGAAGATACGAATCAAAAACTAGCAGCAATGGCGTTGCCATCGATGGCTGGTGTACACCTAGCAGGAAAAGAAATAGAAAAAAATATAGCTGCTAGTCTGATAGCAAGAAGTGGTCCTCGTGTTAGACGATAAGAAATATAATAAAGATGTTCAAACGTATATATGATCCCGCATTCGACATGGACGCAACAGTTCGCAAAGATGAATCGGTACGTGATTATCAGTATTATTCTTATAACGCACGTGTACCTGACGAACGTGGAAGAATCGAATTACAAGTTCAGGATACAAGCAGAAATTTCCTGCCCGCTGAGACATTCATCGAAGTAGAAGGCAGACGTTTAAAATTAGATAATACAGATTACGGAATTGGTGATCGAGTTGGTTTTGTTAATACTGACATGATGGCATCATTTAAAAGTGCCACATACATGACTGATGATCGAGAAATTGAGGTTTGTCATAACGATATCGACGTTGCCACAACGATACTTGGTCTTGCAAGATACAGCAATAATTACTCGAGATCAGCTGGTCCATCAGTTGTGTTTGTATAAGATACAACTGATCATCCAGAAAACAGAAACGTAACACTGCATGTAGCTGGGGATACAGTTGTATCAATGAATGAAAATTTCAACTTGGGATTCGCATCAAGTCGATCAATGCTGGGCAACGATGAAATAATTTCATGTGCGATTCCACTGTCACATATCTTTGGATTTTATAGAAATGTTAGAAAGGTCATTTTCGGGGCAAAATATACAATCGTCCTTGTGAGAAAACCTACCGACGATGATGCAATATGGCACGCTGAAGGAGTTGATCCAGCTGCAACCGTGGCACTTCATGGAAACGTAATACTGACAAAACTTTCTTTGTGGATGCCAACAATGACTCCATCGCTAACCGAAGAACAACGGCTACTTTCTTTTATGGACAGCGACGGTAAATCAACATTATCATGGTTGACAGTTACCACAGATAGTGTTCGAAGTAACATTTACGGTTTATTCACATGGCAGATAGCATCACAGCAAGGTGTCTTTGCACCGTGACATATATTTTTTTGCTTTCCAAGATGCTGCACGAGTAAACTTACAAACACGCAGTATAATGATATTTGACAAACTTGGTGTTGCTGAAGTTTCACTGAAAATAAAGGGACATCAAGAACCAGCTGAGAATATATTACTGGATTTTGAGAATAATCATGTAGAACGTGCGTATCATCGTTTGATGACATTCATGGGGCGTGATCAAAATATTGATACTGGTTTGCAAATATCTCCACGGAATTTTACATGATTGTTTCCGATCTATTATTTCCCACTGGAACACTTGGATTTGTTCAGAAAATCAGTAGTTGATATACATTTTCGAGCTCGTGTGACAAGTGGAGTTATTGCTAATCGCTGTTATACTCTCAGATAAAACAATTTTGCTTGAAGGTGTTGGTGTACGAATTAGAGTCATCGATGCACCAGTAGAAAACATGTAATTAAATCGATCATAATATTATGTCATAGCATCATGTTAATGTCAGTCTGACTCCTGGTCAGACTAAAAAAACTACAATCAGCGTCAAAAGAGAACTGTGGAACAACAATATGCATGAAACGAGGACAGATCCAGGTGGTTCAAATAAATTGTCACTGACGGAACGTCAACTTAGGCACTTCAGTGAAGCCAAACAATCAAAGAAAGGCGTACGACTTAATCTTTCTGCGGGTGCCATTAGCAACAATGTCAAGTCGGGTGGTATATTTCCACTTCTTACAGCCATACCAGCGTTAATAGCCGCTGCAGCCCCAGCTGTTGCAAAAGCAGCTGCACTTGGTGCTGTTGGAACTGCTGCTGGATGGCATTAAAGAAAGCAACAGGTCACGGAATAAAAACTTCCAAAAAAAAAGGAAAGGGTCTAAGACTGCCAGGAACCCTTCATTCCTGGTACGGAAAAGGTCTAAGACTTCCCGGGACATATCGTTAGACGCAAAGCGTCTCCTTCCCATGTCTAATTTTGATTTACTTGATGCTGCTGAGCGATTAAATATCAAAACATTCAGAGGTGTTTTTTATGCGTGATTAATTACCAAAACAACCAAATCGTGTTGACACCGGTATCATCAATCTCGATGGAAGTTCTGGTCCAGGTATCTCACTGGGTTGCTTACGCAATTGATCCATGTGGAATTATTTATTTTGATTCGTATGGACTGGCACCATCGAATGAATTTTTAAAATACGTTAGGAGCGATAAAATCGCTGTGCAAAATATTTCCGCATGGTATTCAACATTTCCAACACAGACAATAACTGATCCGGCAATATGTGGCCGTGAATCACTTGCAGTACTCGATGCTATTTCAAAATCTTCCGATGCACCTCATAAAGTTGTACATACGTACACGAATTCTGTTTTAAATAATCGCTAATCATATAATGGTTGATATTTATGTAAGATCCTCTATCAAAGGGAAGAAGAAAAAAGATGATATTGATTTATCGAAGTACGTTACTAGAGATGATCTTGTTGATATTATGAACCTCTCTGGAGTTGACCGGGATGGGGATGAAGTTGTTATTTTTCAAGACAAATACGGAGTTTTAAAGGCGAGTAATATTAAGTGGATCAACATAATTCGTAGAGTTCTCGATGCTACCACGGATAATATTACAGTATTTACTGATGGGGGTAGAATCAGAGACTCAAATGTTTTAATCGCAACTATTAGAGTTGAAATTTAAAAAAGTGTTGCTGATCGTTTAAAATCCACCGGTGATACAGTGACAGGTAAACTCAACATGAATGGAAATAAAATAGCTGTTTTAAGAAAACCAACGGGTGATGAAGACGCCGCAACAAAGAAATACGTAGATGATAAAGATACTACGATCGATGACAAATTAACCACGCTGCGATATGAATATGACGTTCACGTGAATATGTTTTTAAATGTTCGTAGAAATTTTCAAAAACTCAATAGAACCGCAGATGTTTTCTTTGGAAATCCAAATGTTGCTGATATTAAGCTTTCTGAAAGTAACAAAAAACTATAAGATCTTAACAAAAAACTAGAATGATATTATCAGTGTAATTCCAAATATCGTTAAAAACAAATTAATCTGATTCAAATTCCTCACAAGCAAATCACCAACATGGTATACACAGTATCATCAGGATCATCAACATGGTCACAGCAAAATAACACTATCAAACATACCGCAGAAGTTACTGTGTGTACAGGCTGTCCGTGTTCAGCGCTGAAACATTTATAATATTTACCACGTATCCATTGCGTCATTCAACAGATAATTTTTCTGGAACCGTGTCTATTGTATTAAATAAAGATATCGAAGAAATATTTATACTGGAACCATCTGATAAAAAATAACCACATCGTCTTATTGGCGGTGTCTGGAATTTGTAGCCGAAACACCCCAATTGATTACTTAAAATACTTTGGAGTATATGATTTCACAAACGTCAGATCTTAATTTTATAAACAAATACAGACACGAACAAGTGTGTTTGTTATAGACCCAACTAAAAACATCATTGACGAGTACACAGTAAAAGTAAAACAAATATCGTAGACGTGTCGTTGTTACTGATATAATTGCATATTCTGCATCTGCCATAGCCGCTGTAACAGCAACTATAATCGGATCATTATCAGCCACATACATTATAGCACCTGCTGAGCTGCCAGCGGTTGCAGTTATAACCGGTGTTGCTGGTATTCTTAATACAATCGCTAAAAAAGAATATTTACGTGTGCCGCTGATAAATTACATGAATATCAAATGTTACTATCAACAGCAACACACGCACATGCCAAATTATCATCGCTGATATCATCACGGTTGAATAATGGAATAATATCAGATCAGGAATTTGCAGAAATGCTCCTGATTTACAAATCAGGGGTTTACCACGACACTTCTGGTTTGGCCACTGGAAATCAAAACTTCTTGACAGAGTCAAGTACAGAGTCATCGTAATTTAAATCAGCAAGTTAAATAATAAAATGACTAAGCCACAAGAACTCCTCCAACAAATCGTAGCTAATGCAACACCACTAACAATCACGATGATATCAACGAGCGCAACTAATCCTGAATTCGACATTATCTTTCCAACGGCAATTCCAGCAAAAGAAATGGCATTAGCACAATTACGTGTATATTACAGCTAGATCAATGTCATTTGGTGGATTGCCCGCAAATAATTCGTAAGTGTTTTCTTGTAAAAATAAACCCGATGGAACTCCAGATTGGCAAGTTGTTGGTATTCCTACGGGCAGTTATCAAATCGAAAAGATCAATGATGAATTTCAACGCACAATTAAATCTATCACAGGATGAGAATCTAAAATCGCCATTACGGTTCATGAGCCAACATTATCAGCTGCGATAGAAATATCAACACCAGACTGCGCCATACATATATATCAATCATCGATCAGAACTGTATTAGGATGGCCAGAAATTCCACAGGTTTATCAAGGACCACCAGAACCTAAACGGTCTGATTATGTTTCAGGTAAACTCGCATTTACAAAACATCCAGAATATAGAAATCTTAATATATGGAAGGTATCCTCCTCACCACATAAAATAATTTTCGATGTTGATGGTAAAAAATATAACTATTGGATATTCTATGGTGTAACTTACACTGAAGAAATCCTAAAAAAGCAAACTAAGAGTGCATACTCCGGTATATCGCTGGCTAAAGAAATATTACAGGAATATAAACGTGTATGCGATGAATTACGACAATTATTTTATCAGTACACATATGAGTTTCCAAATGATAATCTTAAACAAAAAAATCGCTACAATGATACAACACCTGAGCAAAGTAAAATATGACGCTGAATTATTTAATAATTCTGTGATAAAGACTGTAATTCATATAGGTCCCGGATTAAGAACATGCTTTGGAGCTGGCCCCGCTCCATTTTATCCAGATGAAACATATAAGGATAATTTTCTTGCATATTTTAATATTACAGAGGCAGATCTGCCAATATTTAAATTGCCATGCCTTGAAATTGAATAAATGCAACCTGCTGTCGACGCTATTATAGATGAAAATTTTCCAAAGATCCTAGACGCGTGGAGAAAAACCGGCGATTATTCTCAGGCATGACAATGTGAATGTTAACCCAGTTTATCTGCAATGTCATAATCCACTATTATTATTTATACATTTTAAACGTACTGACCAGGTCGGCCACTTACTTGATCCACGTCAAGAAGTTCTGGCAATAAGTTTGAATGTGAGACTGTATCTATTTTCCAACTATAATCAGAATCAGAATTCAAAAATATATTATAACCAAAATCAGAATCAGAATCAGAATCAGAATAAATATTATAATCTAAATCAAAATCAAAATAAATATATTATAATGAAATTTTATTTTCCTTGACTTCGATCGAGGCTGAAAATCAGACCAAACTCTGAAAATCGATGAGGTAAATACCCGACTAAAAATCAAAATCAGACTAAACTCACCTCATTGATAGGGTAAATGGTACTCAAAATTATATTTTTGGTGATGAAATTACGCTCAAACAATAAAATATTATTTTTTACTGACCAACAACAACAATAAATATAATTATGATGAAAATTGTATTTTTATTGCTTTCGGATTGATTTTCTAATTTTCATGGAGTACATGGTGCTCAGAATCGTGATTATCGTTCAGATTCCACAATTTGATGGGGTAAATATCATTCAAAATCATGATTATCGTCCAGATTTCATAAATTGATGGTGTAAATTATACTCAAAATAACAAAAGTCTCTCTGAAATTGATAAAATAAATAAATCAGAAAAAAATTAATATTTTAATATGAATCTGAATCAGATTTTAAATAAATATTATAATCTGAATTTGAGCTACTTTCATAATCCTTCTTGACTTTCGTCAGTGACTTTGTCGGTGACTTTGTCAATTACTTCGTCAGTTATTTGGCAATCAAATATAATTTTTTTCAGCTGTCGCACACGTGAACTCATAATTTGTTTTGTTTCATATTCACGTGATAACTCTGATCTAACTTTCTCAATTGCATTTTCGAGTGAAACTAATTATCGAATATCCTCATCATCGACATAAAATAAATATTGTTTTACGGCCTGTTGAAGCAAATTAAAGAATCTATACTCGGCTGCTAGTGCATATCTCCCATCATATTTCCGTTCCTGTAGCCCTTTAAAATCATTTATAATTTTTGAGGATCCAGTTGTTCAGATAATTCTATATACTCATCATTTAATTTTTTAATCTCAGAAATAATTAAATTAATATTTTCGGAATTCATAATATAAATAATATTTTTGTTTAAAATAAAATTATTTCTCAATAAAAATAAATCTGAATCAGACTAAAAATAAAACTAATAATATTCTCAATCAGAATAAAAATAAAAATATCATTATTAGAATAAAACAAAAATAAACAGTAGCAGTGATGAGCGGTTATTGTTTCTTAGGATCCCTTCATTTTTGTCAGTAATCATTCTGATAATTCCCTTGATGCCTATCTTGTGGCTTGTATGTGGCACCCTTCAATGATTTTCTTTCTGGCGAAATTCTTTCTGAATGTCCTTGTGTGGGGTACCCTTCGTGAGATTGAGATCTACATCACGCTACTGTTTATTTTGTAGGCTCCATTTTTCATAGACACACCCCCGGCGAATTTCTAAATGTGCGAAACGAAATTTTAGAAATGCCTTCAAATATCAAAATATTTGCCAACTGCATATGTCGAAGGAAATATGATTTCTTCACCTGTCTTTACATTCGTAGATACGACTGACCTAGGAGAATTACAATTAACGCTAGTCTTACCAAATTTGCAATTTTGACTGTGTAATAACTCGTAAATTTCCCAAAGAATTATCAATTTTATTGCAGTTGACGTGATCGATCACAAGTCCGTCTTTGATCAATCCATGAAAACATTCGAAGATGAATCTATGAGATAAATATCTTTCTTTTCCAACATTAAATCTGAGATAACCAGTATTATCAACAGAACCAACTGAATTTTTAATCGACAGTTTCTGATAATACCATCACGAGATGTTTCTCAATTCTTGATGATGGGATGTGTTACAAATTAATTTGCTCCATTTATATAATAATATTATTTGTCTAAATTAAATATTTTGGCAAGATAGTCCTCGGCGTTTTTAATGGGTGATTCAATGCCATAGGTATTATTTTTTTATCATAATATCGTGTCAGCTCTCTGTAATTTTTACCACTGCATTTTACACACAGCTTCCCTTTTCCTCTGACCCCAACGCCATATTTCAAGCACGGTTTTCGTCCTAGACTCCCCCAACGTACACTTTCCATGTGACATCCATATAATTCATTTACGCATGCCCTGTTGCAAGAAAGTGAAGAACCGATCATAAGCCACTTACATTAATTCTTTGCTTCAATCATTTTATATCTAATTAAAGTTTAATTAAATATACATTTGCCTTAATTATAATATGGAGGAATTTGCGAGATTATCTGCAATTAAACCTTCTAAAGCCAGATTCGATCTCGACAGGATAACCTCTCAATTACCAAAGCGAGCATTGGTTGATTTATCGAATAAAACTTTAATCAATCGTATCAGTGAAGCCAATAGAGAATTTTGCGATGATGGTGCAGCTCATGTATGGTCAACATTCAAACTGTACACGACGCCGGTGGCATTGTCGATGCTACAATGAATGATAAACGAGCAGCTACAATTATTAATTATCCCCACGCTACACGAAAATATATTTTTAATGATAAAATTTATCGTGGCGGTAGACGTCGACACATGGATTATCCGTGACAAACGTGATACTTTGCGCGTTACTTCTCGTCAGAGCCACACTGGAAATATTGTCACGCTAAATAAAAATTCAAAACCAGGAATACTGATTAGAATTGATAGACCTTATTATGAACGAGTGTGTCCTGTAACGGCAGTTGTTTATGCGATATATCAACTGAATGATAAACCTAACGTCGATAAACTTTTACCGATGGAAACTTCTCCAACAACTTCTTTGTCGTTAAATTGTGTTGCTGAGAGAGTTACTGAACATTTCAGAAAGGCGAAACGATGAACTGGTTTAACGGATCTAAGGCGTATAAAATAAATGAGTCGGTAGAAACAGGTAAAGATACTGGCACGTCTATCAGCGACGTTGCCGAACTGGAAAAAAAGTTAAAATTTCCAATAAGAGTGAAGACATTAACCGGAGAGATTTTATACGAATCGAAATATTAAAAAATAGGAGTTTCAATAGAGATTATCTATCATAATGCACATGCGTGGACTTCGGACATAATACTATTTCCACAAAATCGAACTGTTAAAATTTATAGCGGCGATATGTTTGATCTTATCAGAAATATCGTTAAGAATGACCCTGTATCCGTGTGATTGTTTCAGAGTTCAGAATCTATAAACTACGATCAGTTTGTAAGGCCTAATGGAGATATTTATCTACAGAATCTCTACACGAAGAAATGAAAAATCTTGCGTTGAAATACACGAACACCGATGAAATCGGCGCTGATAGCAGTGATGAAATCACTGTCGAACGATTACTCAGTAATTGTTTTACCGTTCTGTCAGTCGCTGCACATGCTGCTCAGAAGAAACATTCATGGAAACCAACACGATTAGAATTTTTTGAAGATGTGCAGTTAAGCTGCATAGAATACGGACATGGAGGATTATGGAATACAAAATACGATTATAAAGATGTTATATCGGTTTATATGGTTGCATGTTATCCAAGAAGTTTTCTTGAATACGAAGAATGTTCTGAGTATTTCAAAAGGTTTGGACATCCAACACACGAGATGACTAGAGTTGCGATAAACGGACCCTTACCAGATTTTGACTTAAATGGATTTGCATGCATTGAGTCATTTGAATTAGCACGGAATCTCCATCTGATTGTTTAAGTTTGATTTGGGAGCCATTTTTTAGAAATATGTTGGGCTCCAATAGTTTTATTATGATATATGATTGATATAAAAATATTAATATCGTTGGTGGTAAGTGAAGCATTTGTATCATATAGTCCGCAGAAACAAGTTTGGTTACCACAGCAGAAGAAATATTCTGATGATGAAAATCATGATATAACTGATTTTGAGAATAAACTCGCAAAAGATCTCGGGAGAAAAATAATTGGTAAATTTGCGCAAGGAGGATCATATCATCACAGATGATGTTGTTGTAGACTAATCATCGATGATGCTGAACTCGATTTTATTATTGCCGATTCAACCGAAAGAAATATTTTTATAAGTCGAGAAAATGCTTATTTATCTGATGGAACTAGATTAGGTACAATCGTGAGCTACACTGAAGGTGAATCACCACAGTTCACTCATTTAAGATCTTCGATGCTTGCGTATGTTTCGATAAATTTATTATCGATGATAAATATATTTTCTGATACCGCAGTTAGAGTTGCAACAGATTTATTTTTATCAATAAAAACACACGGAATCACTGAGACAGTTAAAAATTGGACATTACGAGTCTTGGAGCGAATGGAGAATAAAACGAGAAATTATATTTAGTTATTCTGAATCTTCTGATTATATTTCCGAGGATAATTATTGTAAAAATAACAATTTATCGGAATGATCATCGGTTCCATCTGTGATCCTGTGGCCAGACATAAGACTGTTTATCTCAATGGACCGGGAGGTTCTGGTGAAATAACACGTGCGATTGAATTATTCCTGAACAGTTGTTCAGGAAATTTTGATATGATTGTTTTGACACCCACACATAGACTCGCCAGAGAAATGAACGAACGTGGAGTTAATTCGTGTACGTATCATAGTTTCTTTCAATGGAAAGGAGATGAATGGACTTCACAACGAATGGGTGAGAAATATATTCCTAAGATTATTATCTGGGATGAAATATATACGGTATCGTTGGAGGTATTAAAAATATTTCTTGACTGGTTGTTAACGAGAAATACTGCTGTTATCATGT
Source organism: Megalonaias nervosa (assembly GCA_016617855.1). Lineage (NCBI taxonomy): Eukaryota > Metazoa > Mollusca > Bivalvia > Unionida > Unionidae > Megalonaias > Megalonaias nervosa. Next base: position 3,789 of record JAECUM010007809.1, on the reverse strand, counting down.
GTGGTGATCATGGTCAACCACAGCCTTTTGTTGGATCATCTCCGCACGAATGGCTGAAAAAGTTCGTAGATTATTATGAGGAGATAACTGATGATCGTAGAACTATTGATGAACAACTGAAAGAATTTAAAAGATTAATCAGACTGCAGCCAGATAAAATTCAATGTGAAATAATGCGTGAAGTAATTCCAGAGACTACGATGAATTATTTTTGGAATTTATGGAAATCTCATGATTTGATAGTTGCAAGTAGGAAGATAGTTCGTGATACGCTTCAGCAAAAATTATTTCTGTTACCTAAAGTAAAGTTTTCAGAGTTACCTGTGCCGCTTTGTTATCGCCCAGCAGATACACGAAAACAAAATATTAAGGTTGATATTCCAGGAACGAATGAGAAACAAAATCTCATTCTTAATGATATTGTTGTTGTTGATGTGAATGCCGTTGAGAGCGCATTAATGATGGACAAAACTCCGTGGATGCTAGGTTACGCAATAACGATTCACTCATCGCAGGGTTTAACTATTTCTGATACAAATATCTGGATTGTCGATGATAGGATCGAATGGTCGAATTTAGTTTATCTAGCAGTGTCGAGAGTCAGAATAAATATCTCAGGTACGAAGGGTTGTAATGGATCCTATGATGAACGATAAAATTATCACTAACGATACTGAAGTCAACAACAAAGTTGTCGAGAAGAAATTAGCTGGTTATCGACAATCTGACAAAAAAAAAAATAAACGTGATTTTGACATCGACGTTGAGTTTATTATGACACTGAAACGGCGACAGAATAATAATTGTGCAAGTTGTAATACAGTAATGTTATGGCAGTATTCAAATAATGATCCGAGGCAATTTACGGTGGATAGAATTAATTGTAATCTCGGTCACACACGCAAAAATGTGATGTTGACCTGTCTTGAGTGTAATCGACGTAGGGGTGTTGGTGTTCTGCTTTTACAGAAGTGAAGGCGGCGGTAATTGTGTATCTTCAAGGATTACTGGTAATTGTTCACGTACAAATCCACGCTGAGGAGCAGTTGGATCTAGTCTGTAAATTGCAGGTCTACCCGTGGATCTTGCCACGCTGAGAAATTTATATGTGGCCACACTCCGAATAGGATCAGTTGTTCATTTTTCTACCACCCTCAAGTTCAACAGGTTCATATAAATATCTTACAGTTACATTACCTAACACTGGTTGTTTTGAGAAGAATCACGTGGTTGTATTGGTATATGCTTCTTGTGATCGCATTAATGGCTTTCATGGAAGTTGCAAGAGTAATTTCATTATTTTAACGCAGCTATCACACTTGGTAGTCTTGCAACCCATTCACGAGATCTTTTATCTGCCTGAACTTTGTTCAGGGATATTTCCTTTGCATATTGATATCCAAAAAATCTCTCAGCAAGTGTTCGATTAAATCGCTCAACGATTGCCTGATCGCGATGAATTGCGGTATGTCCTCGTCTGATTTTGACATTATGTTTTTTCATCAGAGATGATACTGCACCAAGAAATTCTTTGCCAGGATCAACCTGTAGTAGCCATCGTAGACCACCTTGTGGTCCAAATCCTCGTTGATAAATTCGTTCAAAGGCAGAGGTAACTTCAGTTGATGTTTTTGTTGATAGTGGTTCTGCTTCCTTATATCTTCTTGCAGCATTAACGACAGTTAACGCGTATTTGTATGTGCGTGATTGACATCTACGTGTTTTAATAGTATCATGTGGTAAAAACAAAATGTCTACCTGATGAATTTCATTGGGAAAGCTGACATCAAAATGTGTGTACTGAATATTTTTAGGCAGTGGTAGATAAATTTGCCATAGTGCTTGTCGTGATAACCAATTTTCAGCAACATAACGTGTGACATTTGCTGCTTCAGCAAGTTTACTAATCGCTGCTCTACCCTTCCAATATCCTCTTGGGCAATAACTAATCGATTCCATTATAATAGTTATCTATGATTAATTGTCAGCACATAGTACTAGTTTACCTTTCATCGCAAATTATGCTAGGAAGCTAGCAAGTTTTTCTATGAGAGATTTATTTTTTATGGAATTTAACACGTGAATCAACTTCACATCTGCAATACGTCGTTGTTGTAAATCTTTATTATTGTACGCAAAATCATGAACGAGGCATGCTTGATGAATCGCATTTATTAGATACTCTCCGGGTCTTGGATGGTCTCGTTCGTCATGTCGAATATCAAGTCGGGTTCCAGGGCCACAGTATTATATTCAGTTGTTTTTCTCCTGGGTATTTAGCCCATGGAGTTCCCAGTATATTTCCTAATGAAGCAGCGATATCACCACCCCTGACATCCGTCAGGCGAGACGAAATAAATCTGTATTTGCTTGTACCACATTCTATACACTTGACTGTAAGCTCACGCTTTTTTTTTGTTATTACTGTTGTTAATCCACTGGTGGGGGTGGATGCTCTGCATCGAACACAATATAAATTCATATTATTTATTATATTTGTACAACATGGATATCATTGCCTTTTCAGCAACACGAAAACAAGAGCCAATCAAGCATCACGCAGCGTTACCAAATTCTATCAGAGCAATTATAATAGGTCCATCTGTGTCTGGTAAGACGCAATTATTGCTTAATCTGATAATGAAAGTGCTCAGGTGGGATAGGTTGCATTTAGTGGCACCAACCGTAGATGATCAGCGATGCTACGATGTGCTTAAGTTTTTAATGAAGAAGCGAAGTCGTTGGATGAAGATGATGATGATAATGATATTATTGATTTTATCACCGATATTGATGAAGCTACATCTGTGGATGATCTCGATGTATGTAATAATAATCTCGTAGTATTCAGCTCGGATATCTTCCCGAGGCAGATACAAATATACTGATGTGATTTATGTTACTTAGCGATATACACAAATACCAAAGTGATCAGAGATAACTGCAATATTTTAGTTGTGTTTTATGGAGTCGATACACATACTCTGCGAAACATTCATCAGACTTGGTGTTCAGGGGATATGGAAATGATTAAATTCAAAAATTTCTTCTTAAAAGCGCAAGCCATCCCACACGGATTAATCACGATAAATTTACATGATCCTCGGTCGCAATATCGTGTAGGTCTCGATAAAATTTTACATAGCAGCAGGGAGGGCGACGACAAAGAATGAGTGAGCAGTTTCATAGCAAACATGCCATAACGGCGAAAACATAAAAGTCAAAAAATAAAGTAACTAAAGTAAGCTAACCCAATTGGAAAGGTTTCTGGTCAGTTAGAGACTTCGGTTTTGACGTTATTGACGTCTGTATTTTCATCTCTGCTGGAAACTTTATTTTTCGGCAAAATGTCTAATTGAAACTTTTGTAGGATTCGCCCTCCCAGATGCTTCCTAAAATGCAACTCCCGTGTTCAAAGCACAGGTTGTAACAAAATGACACCCAGACAACGCGTAAAAAGCAGAAATTATGCATTGCTAAAATGTTAAAATATTTAGAAACAATATATGCTATTTGGTTTGCACCGAATATCAACGCAGGAGATGCAAGAAACCAATCTTCGGAAATTATTGCATTTCACCTCAACAACATGTTACAACAGCGGTTATTAAAGGTCAGGGTCATATTACACCAAGTGATCGCACTAAAAATGGACACAAATTTGCTTTTGAAAGAACTAAATGAGTAGAAAGTAACAACGAAATTGTTATAACAAGTGCCATCCGCAAGCGTAATTTTCGAAAAGAAAAATTAATATTCCTGGTTTAACCGCAAGAACATATATATATA
>JAECUM010007807.1:0-42908 GCA_016617855.1 Megalonaias nervosa | reverse complement strand
AATTATTTCTCTGTTGTTGCATTTCTGACAATATGTAACAATTTTATTTTGATCAAGACAGAGATCTCTATCACAATCGCACTTGCATCTCATTATTTATTAATCATCTACTAAAATAACTTCCCTGGCAACGCCCGGACATGGTTATCCCGCTCCGGACAACTTTGTTGTTGGTGATAATTTCTTTAAAAACATACTTTTTCTTTTCCTACAGATTACACAAATACTTTTCAGCATTATCCTATTATTGTTTGTTTTTTCTGTTGTTTCATCTTTATTTTCTGTTTTAGTTTTACAGCTGAGACAATATGTTGACATTTTGTATTTGTAAGTTTATACCAAAAATTAATTGCAGTTTCATCATTGGCGTGAGAAGGTTGCTTGTCAAACTGTAAAATAAATTTTAAATAATTGAATTTAGGTTCCAATCCAGAAGATTGGGAGATTTGTTTTATAAACATCACGAACCACCATCAATTGCATCATCAAGTTCATCTTTAGAACAAACTCCACGGAAATTTTTTACTTTTTTTAGTTTATCAAGTATATCAAAGTTACTCAACGCGGCCGAGTTCCTGGCAATGTTAGTCCTCGGCCTATTCCCAACAGATTTGGCAATAGACTTCCCGCTACTCCCGCCAGCAACGGTCCTATAAATCCACCTTTGTTTGTTTTTCGCCTCGGTCGTGTCTTTTTTTTTCGTTGTTGTCTTTCTTTTTGCTGTTTTTCGTTTAGGCATTATATTTATCTTTAGACAACGATTTTCTTTATACCGCCGCCACGGACGACACCGTCACCTGAGACAGCCTTGTTCGTTGCGCCAGATACTGCACCAGACCTGCTGCTAATTCTAATGTACCAAGTACTGGCAAAATGTTTGGTATTAATGTTCTGGCTATTACAGATAGTGCCGGACCAAAGAAACCACCGTGTTTTGACACTGCTGTTATTTGTGTGGCACTTAAATTTAAAACAAAAGGATTTTAGCGATCGTATTTATTTATTTGCTTTTTGGTTAACATTAATTTTGTTAAAGTACCTTTGGAAACACCTTCAGTGTTAGGTTCGATTTTTAATGATACCTGCCTCTGCTTTGCAGCAGCAGCTGCTAATTTTTAACTTGACCATCTGTCAAATATATTTCTTTTACAATATATTTTGTCAGTATATACAGATTACAGATTAAACTTCAAGTTTTTTCAAACTTGTACCGACATTTTACCTCCGACAGAGTCAATTGTTATAAATCTGTCGATGATCACTAGCGCGTACACGTATAACTGTGCTGGAACTGCTCCGAGTGTCCAATTAATTTCAATATCAGCTGTTGAGTCAACAGCTCTTTCGCTATGCTTACTAACATCAAAATAAAATACTGGGTAAAGTGTACGAAATTCCTCTGCTGATATCTGAGATCCGTCTCCAACATCTTGATACTTTTGTATTGCATCCATAAGGTACATGTAAGATCTAGTAATATTTGTATTAGCATCATCTGCAAAATTGCATCCTATCGCTCGTTCTGGATATTGCTTTGAATTTAGTCTAGCTTATATTCGTCTAACATCGGCGTTATCAAATATTGCATTATTTTGTTGTTGGTCACCACGTCGCGTTTGCTGCTGAAATACAACAAACAATTGCTGAGGTAGTTGTTCACTTGATGTTGTTGTGACTCGCCATGTGTAGTTGGTAGTATTGGGAACTGCTGTTTGATATATTTTATGTTGCTGAAAATAAATTCTGTTTGTGTGTTTTTGCAGCATATCATTTAATTCTGATGCTTTTGTGATTGACGGCATTATTCTTGGCATCCACAGCGCAAGTTTGTTTATGATAAATTGTACATCAGGTCCGCCAGCTCAAAATAAACAATCATTTTGTTCTGCTCGATCTAAAATAAGTGTATGTTTAACTCCACGAAATATTTTGTTGTAATCGCGACAAAAGCCAAATATTGTGTTCAACGGCAGCATCATTGTAATTTGACGTGATCCTGCTGCAAGTGCACTCCTCTTAGTATAACCTTAACTGTAACGTACATTTCTTACGCTAATTGCGTTATTAATCAAATTTAACATTGCAACGCCGTCCGCGTCTGCAGCTGGTGGTGTTCTACCAATATTTTTACAAGCTGCAATAAGTGAAACTCTTGTATTGTCTGCATTAGCGCCTGCAGCTATACCAAAATTGTTAGCAGTAGCAGTAAGAAAATCTCTTACAATTACAGCATCTGCAGCGGCATTAGCCTCGTACGCAAATGCTTCTTTTGAAATAAATTCACCTGGCACAGTTGCACCCGTTCCAGTGTCCTTAAACCACATCATGTTAGTTGCAGTTGATCTGGAGTAATCGTCAGAAAACGAAATAGTATTTAACATTGTACTTACAACTTGCAGGTGACTTGAAATATCCTCAACAGTTTGATCAGCTAGCTGATATCTAGCACTTTTAAATAAACACCAGCCATTATTTACAGGAGCTACTTCTGTTCCAGCTGCAATTGCGAGAGGTGGATTAGCTACTCTCATAATCTGGCCACGAACTTCCAACATTGCTTTGTGAGGCAGTAGAAATACGTCCTCCTCTCGAGTATTAAATGTTCTGACGCCAGCCTTATTTGCTTCATTAGAATTTTCGTCGAGATACTCAACATGCTCAAATTCTGTTACGGTGTCTTCGGTGTCATAAGTTTCTGCTAAATCGAGATAATTTTTAGCAGACATTTTTTTTATTTATTAGGTTATATAAAATTTTATTATTTCGGTGCTGTTGCCTTAGATATTAATTTTTGTATAATTTGTTCTCCTTTTGGTGATAAAAGTTTTTTGGTTGTTGTTATCATTGCACGTTGAGTTTCTTTTATTGGAGCGATTTCTGATATAATGTGTTTGATTGTTGTAGCACCTTTTATTTTATCAGCTATTTTTTGTCCCACCGCAGTTCCAGCTGCAGATGCAGCCCCAGTCGCAAAAGCTTTTGACGCGTCAAGTGCAATTGGCGCAACTTTATGAGCTATTCCTGGGACATTTTCAATAATTTTAGTAAATATATTTCCTAAAAATCCTCCAACTATTTCTCTTCTGTACATTTTTTCTCTGTTTCATTATATCTGAGGTTGTATAAAAATCACAAACAATAACTCGCTATTGTGCGCGTAGGTGCAGGTAATAAGTAACAACCTCGTTATTCAAATCCATTTATCGTCCAGATTGATCCGTCAATTGCATCCTTATTTCTGTTATTTGATTTTCAACTTTTAGCGGATAATAAATAACTTGACGTGGACTAATTTGCATGAGAGATCCCGGTGGAAAGTCTGGAGAAAAACTATATATTGTCTGTCCTTTACTCCCCTGGGCTGAGTAAGATCCGGTCACAATAGAGCAATTTATTCATATTGTGTTTACGTCAGTTATATTTACTGGCAGTTGACCGTCATATGTAATAGCAGTATCAAAAGCAATATAATTTTCACGATAAAATCCTATCAGTGGTGCGAAACTTGTTGGCGGTACAAGATTGACTAACATATTTTTTAATGTTATCCTAGCTCGTAATGTGTTATAATTTGGTGTCAGCTCAAAATCGTCAACGACACCGCCCGCCTTTGTTATTAGTTCTTTCATCGTTTTATTTAGATCAGTGATATTATAAGCTCCTTGCGGAATTTTAAGTGTTTTCCGCCGGGTTCTCATTGGACCTCGATAATCTTCAAATATAAATTCATCATTTACTCCAGTTTTTACGTTAGCCATAGAATGCCAACACGTACAGGAAATTAGTCCTATCTCATACTGCTTTTCAGGATCTAGTTGTATTGGCGGAATATAATTTACTGAAAAATTTGCGCTATCTTTAGCAGCTGTGCTAGAGTCTAGTAATAACGTTGTTGACATTGTTATTTATTATATTTTTATAAAATTAAGTCCCCGTGATTAAGTCGCGGTGTAAAATTTCGTATTCGTCAGATGTAAATAAATTTTCCGATCTCAAATGATCAAGTATATCAATAATTTCATTGTCAATTTCAACACCAACATTTCCAGCCTCTTTTGATGACATCAATAACATTAATCTGCCTATTATTTCAGTAACTGATGCAAATATTTTTACTCCTGTTCCTGTTTTTTTACTCATACGAATATTCTCACTAGATTCAAACTCATCATGGAATTTTGTATAACTTGATGTTCCGTATCTAATTTTTTTTTGTTTGCTGTATTTTTGAAATTATTAGCAATAAAACCATTTCTAGCTTGTTGAAAAGTGTTAAAATATCTTTTTTTGAGGCTTTATCAATTTTATCGTAAGCTTGTTTGCCATCATTTTCAATATCATCTAATTTTTTAATAAGATTATCGTATTTATCTTTTTCCCTAGTTTTAATATTATCAATATCGGAAATATCATTTTTTATTATAAAATTATTATATTCTAATTTTATTATTTTATCTGTTATATTTTTTTTTTAGTTTCCTCTAGACTTTCAATTGATATTATTTCAGCTTGCATTCTTTCTTTTTCAGCTACCATTAACCATTTATCAAGTTCATCTTGATCATCAACCAACAGATTTAATTCAGTTTGTCTGTCAATAGGATATTTTATGTCCTTTGAGACAATTGTATCAGCCTTCATACGTATTTTATCTAGAGTTTTTGCCTCAGTACTCAAACTATTAGCTTGATAACCATACTGTCCATTTTTTATATTACGAATAGCTTTGATATAAAGATCGTCGAAAATCCAATGTCGGTATTGGATAACACTTCTATAGTAGTTTTTATTTTCCAGTTTTACTTCGTCGAGATGTTTCTTACTTTCTTCTTTTATTTTATCTACCTCACTAATATTTTCTTCGGAATTGTAATCAGTTTTTTTAAATATCTCGTACTCTCACACCTTTAAATTTGTATTTTTCGTTAAACGAGTCATACTCAAAATCTTTTATTTGATTGTTAATATTTTCTAGATCATCTTTGAACTTTTGCGCTTCTTAAACATCTGATCCATGCTCTTTTCTAAATGCTTCTCTTCTAGCTTCTTCTTCTTCTTTATCTTTACGCATCTCCTCCAACAATCTATCACCTTTATCTTTTAATTCAATTTTTCTTCTATATCACTCAATCTTCTTTCAATCAGTTCAACTGTTGTTTCTTCTGCTAATCGTTTCTCAAATTCGAGTGGATTATTTAACAATCGTTTTAGTTCAGCTTGTCTAGCAGCAGGATTAACAATATGTTTTACAAGGTCTCTTGCCAATCTTAATCTTTCTTCATCAAATCTTCTAATAACTTTTTCAGACGCTGCTTCTTGCTGTTCTTTGACAATTCCAACCAAACCTTTTTCCTGTAGTTTTTTTAACTTCTGAGAGTGGTTTAGTTTCAGGTTGTTTTCCAAATAGAGCCTCAGCAAGTGGTTTAAGAGCTGTAGCTGCTGTTTCTGCGGCAACTATCTGTCCACGTCGTGCTTGCTGCACTTTTTGCTGAAATTCTGCCTGAGATTGTGCAAGTTTTTTCAAATCTTCTATATGTTTTCTGTACTTTGCTCGTTTATTCATAATTATATCAAAGATGTTTAATAAAACTTACTGCAAGTATCTGTCAAATGCAACAGCGAAACACTTTAGCTGGATCACGTGCAAGTTTATCAAATAAGAAAAAGTTATATTTGTCTTTAGTTGCCTGATGATATAATTCAATAAATTTATCATTTGTTACGTAACCACATTGTTCGTTTGCAATATTTCTAACGTCAACTTTGCCCAGTCCTGGAAATAATATAAAACAACCAGTATTTCGTCTAATAAATCTGTCAACATTATAAAAACCTTGGGCGAGATAAATAGAATTACATTTCTTATTACGTGACAGTGAAAAATATGATCTTATTTTTATTCATTTCTTCATTGTTTAGCGGAATATCATCAAAAACAACTATATTTTGTTCGGACGAATCAAGTTGATTAACTGGAATAAGTTCTTCTGGTTGTTTGATAATAATAAAATCTTCACCAGCCTCAAGATCATCACGAAGTTTGTTATTATATTCGCTAAGTAGCTCGTACTTATCTTGTTGTGGATTAATTGTGTAAATATAAACTCGATCGTAGTTAAAATTATTGCCCAGCAGTAAATTCATAAGCAAATTTGTTTTTCCCGATCCAGTTCTTCCAACAATAAGATAATGACAATCTGGAAGTTCATTGTCATGTTTATGTTTCATCAACCGCTCTGTATCAAAGTTTAATATCGACGATTTTGCCATCGTTGTTATACAGTTTTATGTTATATAATTTACATATTAAAAAATTGTCAGACAATAAATAAATAATGAGCTATTATACAAAATTTGGAACATCATTAGGAGATTCGTCGGCTACAAGTACAATAACAAACGGCAATATTGATTTATCGGGCTACCTGAAAAAAACTGGCGACACATTGGCAGGAAACCTGTCTATGTCAAATCAACCACTACTTGGTTTAGAAACGGAGTATCCACCAATAAATGACGCTAATACACAAGCGGTGAGTTACGCACAACTAAAATCCGTCGACGATAACAAATTGTCACTGACAGGAGGAACTTTAAGCGGTAACTTGAATATGTCAGGGAAAAAATAAGAAATTTAGAGACCGAGTATCCGCGGGCAAACTTAAATCAAACTCAAGCGGTAAGTTATTTGCAGTTGAAGTATGTGGATAATAACAAACTTGATAAAACCGGTGGGGCAGTTACAGGTAATATTAACATGTCGAGTAAAAAAATTATTGGGTTAGAAACTGTATATCCGCCAGCAAATGTAGATAACACACAAGCTGTAAGTTATGCGCAACTAAAACCTGTTGACGATAATAAACTTAACAAAGCAGGTGACACAATGACAAGTAACCTGTCTGTCAAATTCAAAAATCACTGGATTACCGACAACCTCGCCACCAGCTAATGAAACTGATGCTATTAGTTATGCTCAGTTAAAAGAAGAACTTACCCCATATTTTAAGAGATCCGGTGGACCAGTGACAGGCAACATAAACATTAGAAATAATAAAATAACTACGACATAAGTTCCAGTTAACCCTAATGATCTGACAAATAAAGCATAGGTTAACAGCCTGTCTAGTGGTGTAAAACGAACCAAAAACAATGTTGGGTATATTCCAACACTTTTTAAGGCAATTGACAATCGAGTTGGGTTTGAGATAAGCGCATCAGCATATTATCCTAAAAATTATCCTTATTATGCTTTCTCTGATAGACACGAATGGACGACCAACGGAGAAGTTGAAAATTTTTGGATTAAAATTAAATGTCCTATTGTAGTTTATTTGGCAATTTCATTTGCGAGGTCGATTAAACTCTAGTGCTGGTCAAATTTATAATTGGCGATTGGAAGGATCAAACGATGATATCGACTGGACAACATTATATAGAACAACAGACACTTATATTTCAACAACACAATATTTTACGATTCCGACAGAAAATACTGTCAACAAGTACTTATATTTCCGAGTTTATGTTGTCGCTGCTGAACGTCCGTTTCCAGGGCTGACAGCATTTCAGATATATACACTCGATGATCAAATTTAATCTAATGCTATAAAATAATGTCAGAACCACCAATTATAACCGTTGCGAGAGAATTTTATGATAATATTTTTAACCCTAAAATAGATGTTGGGGACCAATCACTAACAGCACGTATAATAAATGCGAAGAAAATTTTTACAATTACAATGATAAATTCTCCATTGTCAGATGAAGAATTTTTTTATATTCTTGTTATGTATATGAGAGGACCACAACTGTTGAAAGCAATAGAAAACTTTGATATTATAAGAAGTTACTGTCATCCTGATGATTGTCTAGAAGAACAAAAACAAGTTGAAATTGTGTTTAAAAAAATATTGATCGAGCTTGACTTTCAAAATATAGATTTGATAATAAAATCGGACTTAATAAAAGCACGAGCACATGGTGGAAAAGCGGGGGAAGAAAGACAAATAAACGAAAATCATAATCGTCTTGACAATCTAGCGGAATCTAAGATAAAAGGAGTAAAAAGAAACAGAAAGTTATATAATAGTTTTTTAAAACGAGGTATTTTTAAATATCTCGGTATGTACTACCACGACAAGGAAACTCTAGTTAAAATTGTTACCATAACATCAGATGATGAGTTAATTGTTAAAGCGTACTCGAACGCAATTCTACCAATGATACGTAAAAAACCAGAATTTGATCCAATTATTGTTAATGAATCTATAACGATAATCAATAATTTTGACAATGAAATTAGTTATCTCAGTGATGATGAGCAAAAGAAGTTTTTTGAAGAAGTCCTACAAACACAGTTGGAAAAAAAAATGATTCTTATTATGACATAAGTTAAGAGGACGACATTCCACTTCCATCACTCCAACGCTCTAGACAATTGTCATTACAAAATTATTACAATGAAGTTGTGAAAATGTTCACAAGACCATCATATGCAAATTTATTGGTTAAAGTAGCTGATGCTGTTAGTCTTATCAAACTTAACGTATACATACTCCGAAAATTAATGCTAAAAATTTCATAGTCGCATACGCAATTATCAGACAGTATCTTGCCCTCAAAAATTTTACTTTGAATCAAATAAGCTTGGTACTTGAGTTTATTGATGAAACAGAGAGAGAGAGAGAGAATACGATAATTCAGTAAATGAAACAGATTTTTATGAACGTGAGGTAGAAAACACGTTTGATTCCTACAGTTGGTTAAAGAAAAATGAGGTGTTGACAGATGAACGATATAAGAATACTTCGTCAGATGTTTATGATAAGTACAGAGATTTTATTGCTGATCCTAACAACAATAAGTTCCGTGAGTTTCTTGATTCGATTGTTGGCGCTACAGTTTTTGATAATGTATAAAACTGTAAACAAATATTGTACAATGAAAAAACAAATCATCGATTTCAATCATATTCCAGAAGAAATTCCAAAACAAGATGTTGACGCTCTAATGCATTATTACAGATATTATCATAAAAACCTTTGGTGTGTAAAACAATGTTATAAGTATTGCAGTAGAATACTTCGAGTAACATCATATTTGCCACTGCTGATAACCAGCTCTGGCATAATTTCAAGTGGCGCATCATTGAATCCGTTTCTGTTTATAATATCTGGTGTTGGTGTATCTCTTTCAACAGCATGGAAGAAAAGTGTGCCTCGTCTTGAGACGAAAAAAAAAATGCTTGTAAGATAGCAATTATCACTTATAATAAATTACTTGATCAGATACTATCTTATTTGCGAGGTGTAAAATATGATATGGACGATTTAATACGCGAGTTTCGTATTATTGACAGTATGTTAACAGATATTCTGCCAATGAGAGTCAGCAGGTATGAAAAAGGTTATCATAAAATGTGGTTATGTTAGTAGTTGGAGAAGAAATATATTAGTATTCGATATCTAAACTCTTCGATAAAATCATAAATTCTATTTCACCTAAGGTAACTTGAAATTCCGAATTGCTATTAATAATATCTACAACATCTCTCATAAGTTGCATATCCACCGGTCGATTAATTCCAGTTTCTCTGTAGTAAAATAAAGCTAAACATCTTTAACCAATTTCACTCGGCAAATAAAATATACGCAGGAAATTGTTAATGTAATATGGTTTTTCATAGTAAATTGGCTCCATTGTAACAACGTAGAAAATATTGTCAATATACTCAATAAAATCGTCGATGTCATCATTAGTAATTTCATCAATTTTAATAAAACCTGACAGCATGTCAATTACTTCATCAAATCTATTTACTTCCATTATATCTATAGTAATTTATATATCTAATTAAAATATTTTCAGTAAGTTATAGTAGTAGATGTTTAGAAATGTCATTGTCAAATAAAGCATCAACCATGTTGTCAATAAATGTCATCGGATCATCTGCCCAACTTACTATTCTCTCATCATTTTCAGTTGCGAATAACCATACAGATCCATATTTGACTGATAAATGATGACCAACTTTTTTAATACAATCGCTTATTATATTAGGTGATATCCTAGTATATCTTGAGGCTGATTTGATTGAATTAACTCTTTTAAAAAATCTGCTTGTTAGATTAAATCTGACGCTACTAATTGGCCCTTTGTAATAGAACATTTCATATAATATTTCATTGTTTAAATAGAAATAAATCTAAGGATGGGGGTTTCTGAGATAGGATCCTCTTTTGATATAGGATCATCATCTTCTTATACTACTGTTATTCCTCATAACTCAGTAGATACTTTAATTCCCCCATAAACATGAGTTTGTATATGTGTGTGAGTGTTGTTCAGTAATGATGTTTTTTTTTTTTTTTTTTTTATGGTCAGTAAGGGATATGTGTTGGTCACACAGGCTGTATGTTGGTCAGTAAAGATGTGTATTGGTTTGGTTTGATGGGTATAAGGCCATTTTTCAGTACATGATACGTCATACATGGTGGCCAGTACATGTGGTGCAGGAAAAACGCAGGAAAGCCCTGGGAAGAAGCACCAGCCCATGGGAAGCTACCTCAAGCTTTCCCACATACCCAGAATGATTGAACTCACGTATGCAGAGGTATAATGTTAAAAATCTGTAAAGGGGAGCGCTTATTACCACTCGGCCATCCGGGGCCCCAAGATGTGTTTTGGTTAATAAATCTATGTTAGTCAGTAGGGATTTATGTTGGTCAGCATGAATTTGTTATTAAACATAATTAAAAAAATTTTAAAAATACTTTTGCATTAAAAATTTGCAAATAAGTGTTATTACATTTTTTTTTTAAATTGTTTATAATTGGTGATTAAATGTATATTATTTTGAAACTGATTCAGCCTGTTGCGTGCTATAAATGTTGAGATTTGCTTTAGCGCATTTAAAGTGTAGATCTGTATAAGTAGTGCCTGAGAAAAATAACAACAATTATACCACATAAGAATACCTCAGAGGAAGTTGTATTTAATCTTTATGGTGCTCTTTTTTTTTACAGAGTCAAGATTTTAGTTTACTAATTTACTTGTTTAAGCCTGCACAAAAGAGTCTCTCTCTCTGTCTCTGTCTCTCCTGGTACGCCTCGCGCAATATCATTTGCATTTTGCTCTATCGCCTCTAAGTAATTGGTAATTGTCTCGGATATTCTGTAAATTTTTATTCAATTTTGGATATTATCCCTACGCCAGCTGGGTCAGAGGATATGTTCTTAAGTTAATAATAAGAAAATAGTTCCAAACACTTGTTGAAGTTACTTAGCTTATTTTAAAGACTTGATAAAGTCAATCTAAAATAAGACTAGACTGCAATTTAAACTATCTAAAATTCCTGTAAATAGTGAGTTAACGTGTACTTTTGCAAAACATAAAGTTCTGGATGCTTACTGGAGCACTTCAGTTGTCCTACATTCAGTTTCGGAGGTGAGTAAATCTTGCATGTAGTTTGCAATCCCATAATTCCTTTATAGCAATGATTGGTTTAGAGAAACACCCGAACTGAGGTCTCACTGGACAGTTTATCTGGTGAATTTTCATCCGACAATGACCTATTGCAGAAAAATGAGAATAATTTTACGCTAAAGATACAAATAAAAACAAACTAATGATTTTTGTAGAAAGTATGCATGTGAGATTTTGACTCTGGCAATCAGGTTAATTCCTTATACAACTGGTGGCTTTTATACTGAACCAACACTGCCACCAACCCCTCTTTTTCACATTCATTTTTGACAGCAAAGAGCTATTTTGACTATTTTCCTGTGACAAGGCGGCTAAAAGAATCAGTATGTGCCTTATGCATGAATAAAGTTCACTAGTACTATAACAAATTAGCATACTTTTCATCACTCTTCAACCATCTCGTCTTTTAGATATTTACCTCTGTAGCAGACATACGTAAATACGTAAGCCAAGTTGGCTATTCATTTGCAGCCCAAGTAACGCATTTGATCTCCAGTGCTAGTCTAACTGTGACAGGCAGTCACCAAACAAGCCAACCCATTTTCAAGCCCAGCTCAAAGTAAATCTAAACCACATTACAGATTTAGCTTCTGTGTGAATTTATAAATGCTATGCTTATGATAATTATTTGCATGCCTTCTACCTTAGGTTCATGCCTTCTACTTTAAAAATTAGGGAGTTGTCAAAATACGAAACTTTCCAGTGAGACCTGATGAAGTTTGTATATTCTGGTGTTGTTGTGGGGCTCCAACTTGCAATCGGAATCCCGAGTTGTTGAGCTCTTTCTCAATAAATTGCGTGACCGTGTCAAGCGATATAAACAGACCGAGCGGCTGGTTTTTGTATTTCGACGTACATGGCCGAATTGTGGCACACATCGGAAATTGATGATAAGTAAGTAAGTAAGTAAGTAAGTAAGTAAGTAAGTAAGTGATTTTGTATAAGTTCCATTAGTGCCTTTGTATAATGGAGGATATTAATAGAGACATTTTAAAAATTCCATTTGCAGGGAAAATTACGTGAATAATAAGACAACAAATAAATTTGTGAGAAGGGTTTTTGACAATAATGTATTTTATATATTAGATGGGAGACCCAAAGATGTGTCAGGTTTCTGAAACTATTTATCGGCCAAGTTAACAATATTAAAGGACAATATAATTAGGTTGTTTTTTTGTTTTTTTTCACTTTCATCACAGTTTCAAGTTAATTTTAATATAGGTGGTGAAGTTTAATCTTACAAAGTATTTTCTAGGTACATGTAGTATATTGTATAAATTGTATTAATGACTGTTAATATGATTTTTCTAACTTTCCTAATTATTAAAACAATGATTAATAACTTTTGAAACTTTTATATTGGTTAAATTTTGGAAACAATATTTTAAAATAAATTCATTTTGATTTACACAGATAAATAATAAACTTGTTTATATACCACTCAGGAATTTATCTAATCCTTTGTTTGATATGAACATACTGAATAAATTATGCTGCTGTATAAAACAAAGCTAGAAATCAAGTTCACAGGAATGTTAGGCAAGACCTATGTTTGTAACACAGTTGAAGAGAATAAAAAATGACTGAAAGAAAAATTATGTTAACAGTTGAATTTTAATATTGTACTGTTTTGACTTCCAGTGGTAGCTGTAGCAACTGCTCAGTCCCGATGGTATTACACATTATTTTAATACCTTTATTAATATTCCACCTGCTCTCTTAGAGAAATTATAACAAACTTATAGCTCATTTACAACAGACTGAACCATTTCAAAGAATTTTACAGTGTAACAAATATTCAATATAACAGATGACAACTTCAACCTGTAAATGAAGATAGTGTACAACAGTTATGACTAAATCATGCTCATAAAACTTGTTATGAGAAATATCCATCCTACAAATCATATCAGCACTTTCAGAGTCTTATATTTACAAACTGTTTTGAAAAACACAAAAATATTTGTATAATGGAGACTCATTTTGGTCCTTGTTTGACATTCTTTCCTGTGCTTTTTAGTAATATGTTTAATTATGAAATAAGGTTTTCTAGCTTGATTCAGTTCTTAGTGATGTATTTATTTCTGAAGTAAGATTTTAATTTGTAGAAGTAATATTTTAGTCTAATATAGTATTTAAAATTTTAGTCCAGTATAGAAGTTATAATTTTGGTCTAATACATACTTTTTAAATTTACCTAATAGAGAAATTTTAATTTTAGTCTAATAGAGAATTACATTTAGTCTAACATACAATTTGCAACTTTAGTCTAATATAGATTTTTTTAGTAAAGCTTACTATAGAATTTTGAATTTATTCTAATTTAGAATTTTTCCAAAATGAGTCTAATATGGTAGTTCTATTTTTAGTCTTTTGAAAAGTTTTTAATTTTAGTCAGTTATAGAATTTTTACATTTGGATCCAATATAGGATTTTTAGTTTTAGTCTATTTTAGAATTTTTAATTTTAGTCTCATATAGCACTTTTAATTTAACTTAATACAGAATTTTTATTTTAGTCTAATATAGAATCTTAAAAATTAGTCTAATATACAGTTTTCATTTTCAATGATTTAAGATTATTTTTTTACGTCTTAGTAAAATATTGGATGCTTAATTTTAGTCTGATATAGGGTTTTTAATTTTAGTCTAATATATAATATTTAATTTAGTCTAATACAGCATTTTTATTTTAGTCTGATATAGAATTCTTAAAATTAGTCTAATGTACATTTTTTATTTTATTCTAATAACATCTATAAATTTAGTCTAATAAAGAATTTTTATTTTTGGTCTAATATAAAATTTTTAATAGTAGTCTAATATAGACATTTTAATTTTAGTCTTATATAGAATTTCTAATTTTATTATGATATAAAGTTTTTAATATTAGTCTAACAACATTTTTAGTTAGAATCTGTAATTTTGTCTTATATAGCATTTTCAATTTTAATCTAATATAGAATTTGTATTTTTTTAGTCAAATCTATTTTTTTGTCTCATTTAGAAATTTTAATTTCATCTAACATGGAATTTGTAATTTTAGTTTATTTATATCATTTTTAAAAATTTTAGTCTATTATCAAATTTTTACTTTTAGTCTAATATAGACTGTTTCATTAGATAGTAGCTGTTGAAGGAAACCTGGATTTAAAGGACTACTAGGGGGATTTCTGAATGGTTTCCCCAGATTGACCTGATTCAGAACCACTAACTTTTACATAACTGAATTCCCAATGGGGAAAAAATCATGTAAAGAAGATATCTAAAAAACATAAATTTCTATTTAAATTTTTTGGTATGTCTACATGCATACTTTATTAGATCTACTGATCCTAGACTCCGTTCAAGACCTTTCCTCCATTTAAATCAGTCTTTCTAAGGCTAAATTCCCCAAAATAGTATGCAAGCATCATGCAACAATTTGGAATAACCCCCATAACTATGAAATATAACCCTGCTGGGTGATAGTAACAGTCCCTTGGGATGTTTAATATCTTCCAAATATTCATTTTATGCAAAAACTCCCTTCAGGACCTTTCCTACCTTTAAGTCAGTCTTTCTAGGACTAAATTCCAAAATATGGCATTCAACAACTTGGAATAATCTCCATAGAGAAATATAACTCTATAGGGTAATAGCAACAACACCTACAGACCCTGAATATCTTAAGGATATTCTTTTTCTGCAACAACTACCTTGAAGAATTTCCCTAGCTTTACAATATGATTTTAAATGATTAACAAAAATAGGCATGTCTAGTTTCTATATCATATAACATCCACTGGAATAACCCCCATTAGTGTAAAATACAAGTCGTTGTGGCACTAGTAAAATTTACTTTTGACATTTAATATCTTCCTACTATTCATGTTATGCAACATCTCCCATCTAGGTCTCTCCTTTGAGAACTAAATCTTTTTTAAAAAAGTATGCTGGCATAATGCATCAACTTGGAATAAACACCCTAGGCTGTGAAATATAACCCTATGGGGCAACAGTGATAGTCCCTTGAGATTTTTAATATGTTTCAAATATTAATTTTGTGCTACATCTCCCCTCAAGACCTTTCCTACCTTTAAATCAGTCTTTCCAGGACTAAATTCCAAAATGTTGCATGCAAAGCATTATGCAACAACTTGGAATAACCCCAATAAGTTCTGTGGGACAATAGTAACAAGATCCTTAGACCTTTAATATCTTCCAAATATTCTTTTTCTGCAACAATTCCCTTGAAGACCTTTCCTACCTTTACAATGGTTTTAACATTATTAAATTTCCCAACATGGTGTGCATGCATTGTGCAGCAACTTAGAATAACCCTCATAACTGTGGATTAATAGTAAAAATACCTTTAGAAGTTTAATATCTTCCAAATATTCATTTTATGCAAGAACTCCCCTCAAGACCTCTCTTACCTTTAAAATAGTACTTTTTAGGACTAAATTCCATTATGGCATGAGAGCATAATGCAACAACTTGGAATAACCCCCATAACAGTGAAATATAACTATAGGGCAATTGTGAAAATCCCTTTAGACCTTTTGATATCTTCCATATATTCTTTCTCTGAATCATATCCCTTGAATACATTTCTCACCTTTAAAATTGTCTTTAAATGATTAAATTTCCAAAATGGCATGCAGGCATCATGCAACAACTTGGAAAAAATCTTCATAACTGTGAAATATAACTCTTTGGGGGATAGTAACAATCCCTTTAGATCTTCAATACATTCCAGATATACTTTTCATGAAACGACTCTCTTTAGGATACCAGGCAACAGTTTGTAGTAGGTTTCATATTAGTGAAACTCTGCAATGATCCAATTAGATCTTTCCTACTTTCAAGATATTCGTTTAGGACTAAAGTCAGAAAATTTCCTCAAGACATCATTGAACAGATAGGTGTAACCTTCATTATTGTGAAATATTTCCCTACCATCAGATAAAAAGTTTCCTCATGACTATCTGTTTGCAAATAGTTATGTACAACATTCAAACAAAATGTTTTGATTCAGTCTTATCCAGCAACACCAAATAAAACTTATTACAAATATAATACAAAGAAATAATATTAGTGGTTAAATCACTCAATCATCCAATTAATCAATCGATCAAAATTTTATTTTATTAAATATTTTTACAAACATATTTAAAGTGCAAATATTTTTTCAAACATATATTTCAAATACAAATATTTTTTGGAAATATATTTCAAGCACAATTATTTTAAAAATGCCATGTAAATGAAAATAAGATTAAGTAAATATAAAGATTTTAAATAAATATATAAAGTTTTGCTAACTACCGATTAATGGTATAACGGTACCAATTGTACAACCCCAGGTGGGTGGAGCTTAAGGTGTAGGAACACTGTATTCAGAAACAAACAACAAAACTAGCTGTGATTGGTGCATTATGTAAGAGTGGCACTTTCTGTTAGGCTTAAAAAAAATGTTGAGCCTCTTGGCAACATATGAGATTATGTTAATTCATATCTAGATCACATTTTGTATTTTTTAAGATTTTTTTAAAATGTGGTACACATGACTGAAAATGTGTCTGGTGTGACTAGATAACTCTTTCCCCTGTCTAGTTCCAGCAGAGTTATCTCTCTTAAATGCAATGGAGTACCTGGTTCTGTCCTTGTCAAATTGACAATCTAACATTTTTCTCTATGACAGTGTGTGACATGCATGCTGAGGTAGGATAGAAAGTATATTTATTTTGCAAAACATTAGCATTGAGGTCTATGGAAAAACAATTGGCACCGTGATACCTAATTTGGAATTCCAAGTTGTTGTGCGCAATTTCTCGGGAAATGGCTATTCCAAGTTGGAGCCAACGACCTTGCAATTTCTCGAGAAAGAGCGCAACAATTTGGAATTCCAAGTTATTGTTCGCAATTTCTCGAGAAATGGCCTATTCCAAGTTGAAGCCCAATATTGTCATCGTTTTAAATTGATCCGTAGCCTCTTTTTGGTTACGGCTAAACAGAAGCCAATATTGCATTACAGCATTCGGGTAAATGTATAAATGCATTCGTAATATACTTTTGGATTAATGGTATTTCATTCCACTATAGTCTATGTATGTCCAAATTTAAGAAGTTCAACACACAGTACCTTGGCGTGACCTATTTTCGAGTTTAAGTTAAATTCGATGTAAGAGATTTCATTTGGGTCTACAATGTAAGACGCCAGCCCTGATATTTGTATGTTAGGTGGATTTCTTAACAGTGTAGGACATCGATTTCACGTAGGATTGTTAACTTGGCTGAACAATTCTTGCTGAGAATTAGTCATACAATGTAAGGCGCCCCCCCCCCCCGTCTAGTCCTACAACGTAAGACACATCACCCAATATTTTTAAACAAAAACATGTGCTATGTCTTACATTATAGGACTAACCCCCCCCCCTCCGATATTTGAGGGGTTTTTTTTTGGTCGACCTGCAGTGTTTTATCAACAAATTGCTTCATTTAAGTCATTTGACTCATTAAGGCAAAAAACTGTGAGTCAGAATCCAAACCTTTGAGTCTTATTTAATCCGATGATCAGTTTTCAGTAGTTTCTATAAATAATTATATTGTTTAAATACGCAATGAAATTATTAGTTATATAATGTGACTAAAGCCAATAAGGCAATTCCCTTGCCAGAAGCATATGAACTTTCTATATTTGTTAAAAATCAGGTTGATGGTTTCATGTCATCAGAAATAATCTGAGCATATATGACAAGGCGTTTATTGTTGGCTATGTCAGTGCCTTTATCTGCCATTGCTGTCACAAATGACGAATTTTGCAGGTCATGTATAAGACTATCCTCAACAACGTTTGATAGGCTCTCCAGTAACTCTGAACAGGTAGTAGCTGAGTCATACTGATTGGCAGAATTCTTCAAAATGCCAATGGCATCAATTCTTCAGCCGCTGAGTTGTGTATTAAATTAAGAAGAGATTTGTATTTTATAAAAAGGGATGTCTTCTACACTCAGCCAATATACACACTTGCATGGCACTTTCACTGCTATGTCTTGTTTGGAAGAATGTTTTTGTAAACCTGCATTCAAATCTGCCTGGTATTGTGGACCTTCAATCAGCAGTTTGTGTTCTGGCAACCAAACATGCCTTGCCAGTGTACTGTTCTGAAATTTATTGATTTTTGCTCATTTGATCATGGAGTTTTTTTTAGCCATTGTACATATATGTAGCAACCCCAGTTATTTTTCTTATATTGAAATAACTGCAAACACTTGATTTCTTCATATAGATCTGTTTAGCAGCATCCCAAAAGAGTTTCATTTTTTAAAATATCTCTATTAGAAAAAAAGTTATGCAACTTTTAAGTTCCAAAATATTTACAAATTTATGGAATTTGTGTCTTATATAAATGTATCCAGAGTATGTGGCAGTCGTGGAACTGAAGTAAAATGTTCTTTCCATAAAAAATGTTATAACTTTCTTTTTTTGTTGAGATATTATTATGAAATCTGATTTTCTGATTGCATATTTCCTGCTGAATTCAATGCTCTCATTAAATCTGTTGTCTGACTTCAGTATTTTAATTATAAATGAAAGCATATAAGCATTTCACAACTTTTATGAAAGTTAACTTAATACAAATATATAACATTAGCAATAGTTCATAAAACAACAAAAATGCAATGTTTATTCATAATTGTCATTGAAACAATGTTGCAAGACTTAATTTCAAACACTGTGATGTTAAACAGGGTCACTCAGAACTAATGTTTCAATATCATATACCTGCAAAAGATTTATCACTTTCATTCTTTGTACTTTTTTGTTTTGTATTTTGAAAACATTATTGATCCTATCAAGTGTTATCAATGCATTGGGAATTTAAGAATCCACTTTAAGTGTGCGTGTAGTTAATTTGCTATGCTTGTCAAAGTAAAAAAAAATAATAAAAAAATTTTTAAGAAAATGTTCATACTGAAATTTTGCATTTGTCTGATAGTGATGCAATTTTTTTACCATGATGCGATTTTTTTTTCTCATTATTTCATCAATGTCCCATTACAAAATTTAAACAAATGCAATAACATAATGAATATAAGGTTGAATATATTTTAAAACTGATTACCGTTTGTCAGTTCAGATATTTACAGCATCGACATCTTGGGCTTATTTATAGTGGTTGAAAATCTATGCTTTGTGTGCTGATTTTGTGACTGTATACTGTCTAAACCGTACAACAAACATTAATACGATAAAAACTATTAAAAAAAATCATCTTACCATGTTCTTCTGGCACATCAATTTGTACGAAATTAATAATAAGTTTAGTTTTGGAACATCAGTTGTGGAAAAGTTGACATCGTTATCAGCTGTTACAAAATTCAGATATGGTGGACAATGTTGACACGGGGAGATTCAAATGTTTTACAGATTTGATGCTCATTGTGGTTGGTGTATAAATGTTTCCAATATATAAATTTAGTAGCAAAATAAAGTTTGGAATATGCCAATTGTGATGATATATGATGCATTTATTTAATTTGCCAAACATTTGGTCAAATCTGCGTAAAGTTTGAGGGATTATTTCTTCATGTAGGAATCTTATAGGAATGTGCAACAACCACTGACCGAATTGTTTACATCTCCTCTGATTGGATTGAAAATTTCATGAATATTCATGAAATTGTAATAACCCGCATGTTGTAACAAAGAAGAGAGGTGTCACGCAACCCTGGCATGATCAATGCTTATTTCCAATGACACGTGAAATCTGTTACTTTTGATGATTATAAAGTAATAATTCCATTAATATAGCGTCAAATATAAAAAGAAAACATGCCCAATTTAGATAATTTTATTGACTTTTACAATATATAAAATGTGTTGCAATCAGACAATATGTATTTATGCTGCAATGAAAGTTCTGTACTTGGTCAACAGTTTCATCAGATTTCCAGGTGAACTGGCACCTTGTCCATGTTAGACCGGGGTTGCTAATATATGGCAAAACATAAAGGCATCTTCACTGTCACATTCTTCACTCGACTTAACTTCTTTTTTTACAACCTAGCCAGCTGTGTTTTCAACCATTGCTGCACAAAATACGTTTCATCTTACGAGTAACCGTTACCTCATCTTTGGGTGATTAATGCTCCACTGGTTCAATAACAATACTATTAACATCAGTCGGTCATAAAAGCGGTCCGAAAGATAATTTCGTTTGTTTCAGATCTATTTTAATTTTTTTGCCTTGGACACCATTTTCAGTTGAACACTGACAGTATCTTGGAACAACGCAATGCATACAATTGAGCGAATGGAAAATTGTTGTTTTGTTGCATGACAAAAGTGCGCATAAAATAATAGTTTCTCGTGAGAATCACTTTTAAATCACGTGTTTTTCTCCGCCTCTTTCTTGGGTATGGTGATTATACGGTTCTAACATCCTGTTGCTACAAATGATGTGATAGTTACAGGTCACATAAGGTCAGCTCAAGGCTTCACTCTCAGTTGAAACCCTGTGTATTATGATAACATTAGAGTAAGAAACTGATGTGTGCATGTTTTCCCTGTTTGGGAGAGTTGTAATCTAGCCATTAAAGTAGTTGGACCAAACCTTAATTTTGTGTTAATCAGCAATACATAATATTGGGGTGCGTCAATTTATGTACCGGCAATGAGTTTTAGACCAAACCTTTGTTTTTTGTTAATCAGCAAAACATAGCATTGGGGTGCATCAATATACGTACCAGCGACGATTTTTGTGCATCAAATTGGAAACATCTGCGTATTTGACGCATGACGCATGGGTAGTTAAAATACTGACCTAAAAAACAATAACAGGGGAGGCGTCTTTCATTGTAGTACTAGCTGCAAACATATTTTGCTCAGCCTGATACAGTGAAGGTGAAAAAACATCCTTATGCTAGCATCACTTCCAGAAATGCAGAGACAGATAGTGCTGTATTGAATCCTTGTTTTGTGTAGCCTGGAACACTGTATTATTGTGGTACTTAATGTTCTTAACGGTACATATTAAAATGGTTTTGCCATTTCTGCTTACTTCTAATTTGTAAAGTTTCAATGACTTTCCCTCGTTCTATTCCTATACATAAATCTTTTTCAATCGAATCGAGTAAATGTAAATAAAACTGCATATGGTGGCTGACCCAGATTAATGTACGATAGGGGAACAACTTCGTGTTATCGCAGAATTTGCCTAACTTACATATGGTAGCACACAGATATTATAATAAACAAATTGCAACTTACCTATGAGAAGGAATGTCCACGCATGTACTGGCAGAATATTTGCACAATAAACGAAAGGATCCAATGATTAAATCGAATACGCGAATGTAATTAGAGTGGAAATCTGTGAATAAGAACATTACAAAATGAAAACAATCATTGTTTAACTTTATATGAATTTTATATTCAGTATGGGCAAAGAAATATAAATATATAAAAAAACCTACTATTAATGTATTATTATTTTTATTGAAATATTACTGATGTCAATAAAGTTTGGATGTTATTGTATTCTTGTTTACCTACCAGAAGTATGATCATAGCAACATTTTGTCAGTTGTGGTCCATATTGGCTACATGGAATGAAATTCCAAACTTAACCTTGTAAGAACATGTATGTCACCATTAGTATATGACTTATAATCATCAAACATCAGATGACACACTGAATATATTTTGTAATCAAAGCCAATGCAGGTATAGCAAGTTCGACTGGAGTTTTGTATATGATGATGAATGTAATTGCATGCACTTTATAAGAAAGTGATGTTCATTACTTTGTAGACTTATAAAAAATGTTGACATTTTAGAAAAAATTGTGCTATAAGATATTTGCGTTCTTATTGGCTACAGCTTTACATCTGTAAACAACCGCTAGACAGCACATGTCCAAAAATAATCGGAAAATCCAGTTTGCCGTGATAATATAGAGCTCACAATAATACAGCATTGGAGTATACATGCTTTCAGCAAAACATAACTACAGTGGTGACCCACTGTGTAGTGTTTTTATTATATCCCCAAAACTGCACAACAGTGTAGTAAAATAACTGAAATACATTCAGATGCATCAGTCACTACTCCTTTTCTTTGCATGCCATTGTGATGTCTTGAGATGTTATTACATGTATTTTATATCGATACAGTGGTCCCCCTCTTATACGGCCACCCCTTCTGCACCGGGAAAGTGGCCTTATAAGATGGGTGGCCTTTCCAAAGGGGGACTAAATTTTTTTGAGAAGTATATGTAATGTACGTAGTAAGAAAGCTAGATTCTTCAGAGCATTTAATATCTTCATTTAAAAGTAATATTAATTATTAATAGGTTCTTCTTGTTATAATAATAGACTTATTTCAACTGAAAAATTTAGTCCAAAGGGGGACTAAATTTTTTTGAGAAGTATATGTAATGTACGTAGTAAGAAAGCTACATCCTTCAGAGCATTTAATATCTTCATTTAATATCTTCGTTTAATATCTTCGTTTAAAAGTAACATTAATTATTAAAAGGTTCTTCTTGTTATAATAATAGACTTATTTCAACTGAATATGCATTAATAATTCTTATTCTTGATGTAAGCATGATATGTGGGTGGAGTGTTGTTGTCATGCACATTGCAAAACCATTCAAAAACGTAATTTAAATCTTGGTACATACATAATTCTCTTTCCATTTGCTCCATTTTCCCACTGCTGCTGAATAACCTCCTTATCAGTTTCAACGTTGTTTATTTGAGTCTTTTCAACATAAAATTGTTTTATTCAAGTCTTTTCTACCTAAAATTGTTCAGCAAGTCCCCCCCTCCCCACCTCACCCGATGTCATCGAGTAGAATAACTGACTTTTTTCTAAAATAATCGTCTCCGTTTATGTGATATGTTGATGTTTGGTAATGATTTATTCGGATGTTGCTAACTGTATGCGATTTAATTATGCAGACAAAACTTTTGTAGAGCGGATGAAATGCCTTCTTCGTAAAGGAAGCGATAAATGTGTTGTCATGTGATTTTTCAGTCTTTGTCTGGTACCCTGTTTTGTTCAAGGTTAATTTCTGTGTGTGTGTGTCTGCACAAAATCTATTTTTAGCCTATGCTGACCCTGTTATGATCTTGACAATTACGTCCGGTTGTAATCATCAAAGAGAAGAACTTGACAGATGTGTGAAGCCCAAAACTCTTATCATAACATTGTTGACCCCATTTCCTGTAAATGTTGGCTTTTATAGACAATGATAAAATATTAATCTTAGAGTTACATGTACTTTAGTCAACACTTCTTTCAGTAACCAAAACTTGACATTGGGAGACATGTATCGACGATAGAGATAATCTAATTACTTGCCTGATGTCACAGTATGAATTATTGGTTCTGGACACATTTGAAATAAAAAGTTACCGCTTTTGAGGCGAACATTTTACACTTTTGTACTAATATGGAGGCTGCTGGTCGCGTTAGAGGGGTGGCCGTTCTTGAGAGGTACTTTTGAACACAAACTTGTCGGTGCCAAGGGATTCTGGCCATAAGAAGTGGGTGGCTGCTGGTCAGGGGGGCTGTTCAAGAGGGGGACTACTGTATATTAATGTAGATAAGCCATTTTTGATTTCCTGTTCTTATAACTTTATAAATTTGCATGCCAAAAAACAAAAATGAATTTTGATAACTGGCTAAATCTCACCCATTTCAGTTGTTTATCTGTTGGATAGATATTATCAGTAGTCTACATATTCTCTTTAAACTGGAATGTCCAAATAGTGGTCTCCTTGCTGTTACAGTCTAGTACATGGTTCAGTATGGAGATGGTTTTTCATTGGATGAAAAATACATAACATCATTTACGTGGTATTTCTTGAATAATACTGACTAGCACACATCCCGATACATATGCATGTAGCATGGAACATGTAGAATCATAAAGGTGCTTTGCTGAAATTAGTTCTTTGTTCTAGCCATTTCTGCCATGCAAGCATTGAAAAGTAGTAGTGTTCTAATTCACTCAACCATATTTATTATTTCTCCATTTCAGGATTTGCCATATATTTCATGGTGTAGTTGCAAAAAACAGGATAATGCCACTGGGATCCAAGAAGAATATTGGCCTGAGAGCCTTTTTCCCTGAACTACCACACAACATGAGCAACTTGGACAAAGCAAAGATTTGGGTAAAACGTCATAACAACAATTACTTCATCAACTGGAACCAGGAACAGCTTCAGAGTGTGGACACCCTTCTCAGACCATTGACCATCATAACCCCAGAGCTTTACAAGAGGCATATGAACAGGTATGGTTGAATGACAGATGATTGTGATGATATTTTAAACATTCCAGATAATTGGTGAAAAAAATGTTGAGTGTCTGTTAATTTAAATTATGAACATTTTATGCAATATCTTGCAATCTTTCCAAATACACTTTACCGTATTTACGGCATGTTTTTGGACAGCAACAAATAATTACTTTTTTTGTCGTCCGAATACATATTAAATTCTTTAATTAGGTGTCCGAAAACAAAAAGGGGAAGATAAATTTTTGCCCCCCCCCCCGTCTGTTACGAAGTTACCATTAGCTCACACAACGACATGCTGCCATGAAGTAAAACAAGTATTTTGTCTAACACCATGGAAAGGATAATGAATGAAAAACAGGCATTACTTGCCTATTTTGTCTATTTGATACATGTCCATCCACCAGAAAACGCAACCATATATGCATTAGAGCCACGATTGTGTGTGTATTTTCCAAAAGAACCGCCATATTAGTAATCATGCAATCCACAGTTTAACCCTCTGCTAATCAGTGATCAATAAAATCTGCCTTACAAAAGTATGCAAGCTTTATGTCTGTGTAATTAAGATATTAATACAAACTAAATAAAAAGATTTTGGAAATATAATTCTGAACATATATATATACAGAAACATTTCAGTATCAAGGGTAGAAATACCAGTACATGTATGATGGCTAATCTTAGAGCACCAAGGGTGAGAGGCTCCATATGGGGTGAGTGTTGGATGCACACCTAAGAAGGGTAAAAATAACAAGCAAGTTGCAATATATGAG
Source organism: Megalonaias nervosa (assembly GCA_016617855.1). Lineage (NCBI taxonomy): Eukaryota > Metazoa > Mollusca > Bivalvia > Unionida > Unionidae > Megalonaias > Megalonaias nervosa. Next base: position 17,343 of record JAECUM010007807.1, on the reverse strand, counting down.
TCAGCGTGATTAATATATTGGTATTTTTTTTAATAAAGGTGATCTATTTATTGTGGTTCTCTTTTTTTTTTTCCACCTAGCTGAGGGTAGCTTCAAAATGAGCAGAGCTTGCTGACTCGAAACAATCGACAGCTCAAAGATTGTTTTGATGCATGTTGGAGATTTCAGTGTGTCTAGGTGATAATTGTTAATAATATAATTTGTGGGATTTCTTTGACAGGTGTGTTCAGAAATAAAAGGCAGCCATCTGGATTTCATTAAAAGAGCACACGATGTACCAAACATGTAGCACCCACAATCAATATTTATCGTCTACAAAGAGGTTATTTGCTGTAGAACAATAACTACGTATAAACCGTGGTACGTAATGCCTCGGGGATAAGGGGTTTGTTTTGTTGCACGATGGCAATGAATTTACTAATCCATACCGACTCTCTGATGTATTGTTTAATGATATAAAGCAGGGTCATGGTTTCTAATCAAAGCCATAACTGTCACACCTGCCTGAAGTGGTTTCGTGTGTAACGATGTCTACACTGACAACCAATCATATTTTTGTTAGCCACACATATATACTTACATAATACATACAATTTAGAATTTTAAATTATATTAGTTCATGGAAGTTCATGATCACATTAAATAATTGGCGACCAAATGAAGCGAACTTTGTATCAGTTAAATTAACGGCAAACACGCTGTGAATTTTACTTTAAAACGATGCAGCAGATCTTCTTAGATTGTGTCCAAAAACATATATTGTAGAAAAAAATTATATCGGAGCAACGACCAAAACTTACAAGGCATTTAAATATTATATTTGACCCCAAAAAAACAGTGTCCGAAAACAAACCATGTCCAAAAACATACCATAAATACGGTATATATAATAAACAGAGAGAGAGAGAGTGAGTGAGTAAGACAGATGGAGAAATATAAATATACATCAAACAGAGTGGAAAGGGTTGTCTTCTTGCAGGAGAATATTTGTCATTAAAAAATTTTTTTTAATATGAATAAAAAATATTCTCATCAGTAGTGTACTAACACAGGTGATAGGGTTGGTGCTGACGTTAAAAAGTTGTTGCCCAAAAATCGCCAACCTCAATATTTTGTCACCAATTTTCAAAAACGGTTGCCATTTTCATTATACAGTACTATTCATTTATCTCCACACCCTCGGGACCAAGGTAATATTGTTGACATAAGTAGATGTTTAGATGGAGGGGGTCTGAAAATAATTAAAATTTTGCATACAAGTGAAATTTTTTAGGTGATCTGTCGTCGGTTACTAAGAATTACACGAGAGAAAAAGAAAAGAAAGAAAACAATGGAAATTTTGATTAAATGAAGACAATTAGTCTGAAATACACTTGTATATTAACACTTACATTTGTGTAGTACACTCCACAATGTGTTAAATAATGTACATGCACATGAAAAATCCATGAATTCGAGTATTAGATCATGTTAGAAAATTTGTTTATCAGTCAAATCCCATTTGAAAATACAAATAACACATATGTATAAATAATGGTAGTCCTCGTTTGATCTGTATCCCCTTGTCAACAAACATGTTTCACAAAACAATTCAGATTGATATTCATTATCCTAGTAGCACTTGGCCGTATAGTTGTTTATATGCTACATGTACTTGTACTTAAATTGGCCTTGATTTTGGTCAGCTAGAGACAACTACCATGATGCTGAGGCTACCAAGGGGATGAGGCTATTCATAGGGAAATGAAAACATGTGAACAGGTTAAAAAGTTTAGCAAACGTTTTTGCGAGATGTCCCACTTTCATTTAATTTGACGGTCAGATATTTATTATTTCAAAATATTGGAACAATAATCTGGGTTTTACACTGCCATTGGTAGCGATCGTAAGGATGAACTTTTTTGTTGCAAACAGGAACTTTCATGGCACAATAAATATGTTCCAGTCACTGTGAAAAATGAAAAAAAATGCTTTTATTTGTTTGTTGCTGACTTCGTTTGATCAAAGTTTTTTGGTCTGCTTTGATGAAGGTACATGTGTTGAAGGCACCACTAAAGGCCCTCTTTGAAAGGCCAAACAAATACCTGGCAACATCAGATAGTTGTAGAACGTTGAGATAGAATTTTTTTTCCATTTGATTAGTATATATACAGAACAGTCGGTGATTCAAAAGTAATCAATTTTCTTTCAAATTTCAGCAAAACTATTTGTTTTGGTACATTTTTCGAAAAGAAACAAATATTGCCATCATCTTGTCGATTGTAGTCATTCCCATTCCCGCCTTCAGAGGTGGTCGATTGTAACTAGTCAGGTAGCACAAATATTTTGGTTATATTACGGCATACAGTACTAAGGCCATACATCAGCATAAGCACATTATGATATAACAATGCAGTGGTAGGGTGGTTTGTCAATCTGACAAAAGGATTTGTTTATGTAACAATAGATTCCAATGCAATTTTATATCCAAGTTTGTGGCTTCATATAATGGTGCCTTTGAATTTCTCCACTCCAGACTGAAGACTGTATATAGTTTTTAACAGCCAAAAATATTGTTGCCAAAATAATTGCCAGAAAGTATATTTTGTCACCAGTAAGGCGAAGCCCAGCACAATCCCTAGGTAGGAGGAGACAGATGCCAGGTCTTGTGGCGCCAAAACAGCTGATAAAAATTAAAATGCAAGAAAATCTTTGGCAGGGCCATCATCATCACCTCAGGCACCATTTACCCTTAGTACGCCACTGATTATCATACAGGCTACAGGATTTTTAATTCATGCTCTTTAGAGATTCCAACCTGGCCCATGGATTACAGCACCCATCACTTTACCTTCATGCACCAAACCCTATACCATCTTGACCATGCACACATAACCAAAAAATGATGATACGAAGTTTCTGGTTATATGCATTTGTGCATAACATACATACCTGCATATTTACCCAGTAATTAATTCTCATCTAAGTACATTCACTCTGGATTCCTACGACAGAAATTAAGGTTATAGAGGTTATTATAGGGAAATACAAATACATCTAAGAGTGATTAATTTAAAAAGGGTGTCAAAGTTAGTTGAATGCAATTAAATCTCCATGAGGCCATCAATTAATTGCATATTTACAGACACAGTACATAATTGCTGACAGTAAAGAAGGACACATATAACACTTAGTTGTTTTTACTGTTCTACATTGCCCCCACAACCATTAATAATATAATTTATATATAGACATAATAAACTGAAAATTTTATAAGAACATACTATATTCAGCACAAAAAATATTGCAGTATGTTTGACAATTGCTTTAACAAGTTTCTTAGAGAATGAATAATCATCACTTTCATATAAAATTGTATGGATTCTCAGTTCTTCTTGAATGTTTCAGTATACTTTAATACAAATAAACACTCTTTATGTGGTTTTTTTCTTAATTGCCCATTGATATTATGTACGGAGAGATAAGAAAGTTATTGGATTCATAGGTTAGATACTTTGTATCCCTGTGGCTTTAATACACCTCTCCCTCGATAACTTGCGCACATCGGGATCCAGAAACATAGACCGCACTATAAGCAAGGGCACGAGTTACCGAGGGAACTAAAAAAATCCGCTAGACATCCAGAGAACAGTGGGGGGAACTGGGCTGTTTAATGACTGAATCCTCATTTTATAATCACATCAAGAATAATTGTCAATAAAATGCTTTTTCTGATGAAGTTGTTTGTTATTCTGTGTAAATTACATTTATTTTCAAAATGTCCAACATCTGAAAGATCGATAACATGAATCCAGCTGGTTTCAGCAAACCAACATGGTACACGAAAACATTTGTGTATTGCATCATGGCTTTTTGTTTTGTTGATTAGTCTGGTTCCCGGAGTGGTATATAATAGTATTTTTTGTGAAACAAGTACCGGTAGTCATCAAAGCAAGGAACCCAGACTAACTGTTGATACACTACCAAACAAGAATCCTTTTCAATAAAAAAACCACAACATTTTGTGAGACAATCGTTTACATCAAAACTCAATTTTTTAATTGTTCAGTTAGTAAAATATTGATGCCATGATTTCATTGCAAGTAGCAGTGACACTTATTATCATCCTTGAGAATATCTCTACATCCGAATTCAGGAATTCTCTGAAACTCATTTTCCCCACAGTGGTCTGTATCTGTGAAACAAAGCTCTTTATTTCACTTGGTTGCCTTGCTATCTTTAATCACAGTTATGATTGAGTAGGTTAATTTAAGGTACCGTATATACTTGCGTATAAGCCCGTTCGCATATAAGCCGACCCCCAACTTGACTAGGTAAAAATAGGAAAAATTGCATGACCCGCAGATAAGCCGACCCCCCTTCTTCAAGGCTTTATTTTTTCCTAAATTCTTTGGCTTATATGCAAGTATATACGGTACATAACAGTGCCTACCATATATACTCGCATATGAGCCGACCCCCCCCCAAACTTGACTAGGTAAAAATAAGAAAAATTGCATGACCCGCAGATAAGCCGACCTCCCTTCTTCAAGGCTTTATTTTTTTCCTAAATTCTTTGGCTTATACGTGAGTATATACAGTAGTGTAATTAGATTACATACACAATAACATGTATAACAGTGTTCTATTGATCAACTGAAATGAGTTAAGAACTGGTTCTTAAGCATGTAGGATTTGTATGCCATTTAAATTTTTTGTTTATTCCAATTCCATTATTTGATTCAAGAGACATGATTAGCATGATAATAGAAAAGGAGGCCTGCTTTTTGTTTTGTGCAACAATACAACAAATACTTCTACCAGTCCGATATCAAAACACATTTGGCACTTAATTAGGTTCTCAGAGCGGACATAGCTGTTATGGTGGATTGACACATTTTACGTTTAATTACGAGAGGACACATTGCATTTATGATGATTACACTTAAAAGGAACTAAAATACAGAACTAGAACATAAATTTCCATTGATAAAAAAAATTATTAATTGGTATTTATTTATCTAGGTACTGCCTCCACTATGCGTGACATTTTCATTGAACAAAATTTCCTTGAATAGCGTTAATTATGGTGTACTAATAATGTCATTTGGAAAGAAAATGTAACAAATTTTATGACTTCTTTTTAAAGTTGATATTCACAATGTTGATTAAAATTTCCAGGTCCTATCTACCAAGTTAGATCACGCTTTTCTTTAAGTTCAATAAATAGAGATCAATTTTTTTTGTACTTCATGGTTTAAAAAATGGGATCCACACCTGACCCTGCATTATAAGCAGGTTCGCTTGTTATCAGAGCGCAAGTTATCGAGTGAGTGGTGTACTAAGGCATTGTATAAAATTCCTATAAAATTTTCATAAAAGCATTCATCTTCTGTATACACAGATATCATTTATAAATATAAAATTGTATGTATGATTGTTTGTTTGTACATTATGATTTCACTTTATATATTCCCATGGGTTGGTGGTTCTTCCTGGAATTTTTCTTGGTTTTTCCTCCATCAGATATACTGGTCACCATGTATAGCATATAATGTGCTGAAAAATGGCACAGTGATACAATACTGTCATTACTTTACAACATGACTTCTGCAGGTTTAAGAAAGGACCAGTTCAACAAAATATTAGACAATGTATAAAATAAGTAATCGGATAATTGTAGATGGTGCAGAAGTTTCATTGCTAACCTACTTACTGACATCATTAATCAGGTCCATTTCATCCTTATAAGCAACATTTTACTTCATTGAACCTTATTTATCAGTTCATGGTATATTGTCTGTGTATATATCTATAGCAATCATCATGTAGATTCTATACATTACTTACATTTTTGTGTTTTATGGGCTGGAGATGCACAGTGGCTTGGTATACAAGGATGAAATCTCCTGAATGAATAGCCTGGGGGGGGGGGGACCACTGCTCTTACTACAGAGACGATATTATGCATGTAAGCCATGAGAAAGTCTTGAGTTTCTCTGGGGCCACAATTTCACTTACCACTGCTGACAAATGCAACATGAATGTGGCTGATGTGGAGAAGTTTGGATTTTCAAGGACACAAAAATCCACTCAAAATATGAAATTTTTTTATTTTTGGGCACATACAAATTAAATTGCTAGGTTTTTTTTTTTTTTTCAGCCAACTTGTTGTTTGTTTCATCTGTTTCTGCAAAGTGATTATCAATCATTGTGGTGTTCAGGTTATAATAAAAGGATCAGAGTGATTGTAGAGAAATTAGGTGAAGCCACATAGTCCAGAGCTTTGTAGATGAGGAGTTTAAAGCACTGTTAATTGATTGTCAGTTCTTTCTCATCTGTTTGATCACTTGACTAATTACATGCACATGTGATTGTATGCCTGGCTTGAAAACACTTGAATCTACTGAACTTATACATCCTTCTGCAATGTTTATAATCCTCACATTTAGAAAATAGTGCGAAGATATTGGGGCTTCACTTTATTCTTTCCTATAATGTAATTGATTTATTTTGTCAGAGTAATATGAACTCCTATCAGGGTTTATGTTTTGGTGTCACGTCCAGACATACCTTTGTTTCTCCTCTGAATACATTTCCTGATCACATTAATGATAGTGACATGTGCTTGCTGCCTTCAGAGTCCAGCCCGACTGTCTTTCCGTTGACATGTAGATGAAGGGCAGTAACTCTTGCCCATACCTCCCTCATAGCCACCAGATGTGGATAGTTTTTAAGCTTCAGTATCATAAATTCAGCCTTGTACATTGTACGAGACACCTCGTAAGTCCATGCTAATGTTGATGTGAAATTTAAGCATCCATTAGAAATTTGGATTTATATTGAATATTAATCATCCCTCTACAGGTGGTATACATTATTTTTTTTATTACATTCTCCAAATTTTCATGAATTTGTAACATATATGGACTTAGTCTATTTACATTGCATGGTGCAACATGCTGTCATTGATGCATATTGTAATTCACAGTTTAGCATGCACTGCCTATTAGTTCCTGCAGTTAATATTGGGAGTTTGTTTTAACTACTTGGTTTTATGCTCTGTTATTGATTTATCAATCAATTTATTTTTATTTTGTTTTTTCATTGAAACAAATCAGTGCATTAAATACAAGAAATTCATGGACATGAATGAGTCATGTCTGGTGTGTACAAAACATATAGCGTATTAACCACCCCCTTACCACTACACATGACTAACCTAACCAGTTTTGGAGGCAAATTTACAAGTTAGGAGAGAAACCAAGCTTCTCTTCAAGAAGCCTCCTAACTCTTGATGCAGACCTACCACACCCATCATCTGCAGACAGCCTACTGGTGGGCGCCAGACTCCTGTAATTCCAAACTCATGGGATCAGCCTTTTTCCTCTGCTTTTCCCAGTTGTCCCATTTTGGTGGATGTGCCATCAGATCAAGAGAAGGATGATATTCTACAACAGTAGATATGGTTTCTTACTAACCAACGGGCAATAGATTGTGTAAAAACCACAATCTCCTGGGGTTTTCTCAAGGCTTTTCCTTGAACAAAAAGGGCATTGGCAAGTTGATGCCAATCATCGACCGGAGTTGCCTTGATCAAGACATTCTTCTGCTAAAGTTCAAGATGGAGATAGCAAAAATTTGATGCAACTTTCTAGCAAATATTTGATGCAACTTTCAGAAGGGATGAGTATGCTTTTAGTCAAGATCTTACATATGCATACTTTTATGTCCTTATCCATCCGGTATCACAAAAATTTCTTTGTGTTGCTCATGGACTGCATCCTTTGTCACCCTGTTCAACTTGATTTACAATGATAGTGCTGTATCTGCACAACTTCCTCCACAAACATGGTAAATTTTATTCTTCTCAAAGGCATCGTCATCCATCCCATTGTTTTGTCCATCTGGATATAGAGTTCATCAACAATCTCAATCTAGTGTGACTCACTTGTGTTTGCTTAGTATGGATTGTCATACTTGTTAAGTCACTTTCCAATGGGGCTTGGATTTCAGCAAGAAATTTCTTGCAACTGATTTTATTGTTCAGTGAAGGAGTGGACTTGATCCCACTAGACCCTTGTTCTATAGGCCCCTTTCAGATGACATTGCTGACTGAATGGCGCCTTTTTATGAGTCCACTTAATCCAGTGTTCATGGTACAGCCACAGTTGACTCGTGACAATAATTCCTCTGGTGAAGTCCCTTTCGGAATTGACGTGATATACAGATGCCAGTATAGGTTGAGGAGCCCACCAGTTGCGCTTCAGAACGGTCATTGGCATGTGATGCCAGAAGAACTGCCTCCCCACATCAACCTTCACGAACTGAAGGCAATCATCAATGCCTTTTAGTTTTGGAAGGACCAGTTGTCTGGGATTACAGTACTAATTATGTCAGATAAATTTTGTACCTCCTGAAACGGGGACATGTAATCACCTGCCATGTGTATTCTGGTTTGGCAGTTTCTACATTGGTGCTGCCAACTCTATATCAGTGTACAAATGAGTCAGATTCACAGCAGAATCAATGTTCTGGCCAACACTTTCTCCAGAAAGGGTCAGGATATTCATTAGGAATGGTACCTTCATCAATCAGTTTTTCATCGAACTTTTGCATATTGGAGGTGTCTGATGATTAATCTTTTTGCGACAAGGTGGAAACACAAGTTGTCCACATTGGTTTTTCAAGTTCTGGGTTGTGACTGCAGTTGTGAATGCACTGTCAGTCAGTTTGGAGGGGTTGTGGGCTTTTGCCTACCCACACAGTCTTGGTACCAAAGATAATATAGAGGTTGAGTATCAGACATGCAAGATGATTCTGATATCTCTTAGATGGGATAAGTCCTCCATCAACAATCTACTTGATCTAGCCATAGATCTGTCCAGGAAAATTCTGGTTAAGTCAAATCTTCTCAAGCAGCCATAGCCATCTCTGCCCATACCTTCTCCTTCATGCCTGGCTCTTATCAAGACAGCCTTGTGAAAGAAAGAATTTAGACCTTTGATGTTGAGAGAATCTCACAAGCAAGACAGCCTTTCAATCTGAAGCCCCTCAGAGGAAAAGTGGCATGTTTTCAGGAACTGGTGCTGAATCAATAACATCATCCCCTTAAGTGCCTCAGTCACTCAGCTGGCCAACTTTTTCTTTGGATCTATATGGAGAAAAAGTTTCTTTTAATTGGGAAGATCCTGGGGTCTCAACCCAGATGACGGCTGGACCCAGATAAAGTCAACACAGCATCCTAGCTCACTGGATTCACTGATAGAGTTTTGCCAGTAAGAAGAATTCAGTAATCTTCTAACCAGATATAGGAGTCACAGATCATGTAACCATAGGCAGTATTGCTTTCACAGAGCTGGTTATGTTTCAAACTCATTTGCAATAGTGCGCCAGATTAGATATAAATGTACTTCACTTGGGCCATACAAATAATGAACTATGATAGGCATACCAATTTCAGGCCGAAATAATGAGTCTGGCGGGCTGTATGTTTGACACCCCTGGCATAGGGAATGCAGTATTTTTATTCCCTAGAAGGATACATGAAGTACAGGTAGGGCACTCAGCGTTTGCCCCTGTTAATGTGATTGTGAAACATAATTTTGAAATAGAAATGAAATTTTTCAGTAAATTATGTTTCTCTAAGAATACTAACTCGATCACATTACTTAATCCTATCAACCACCCTACCGTGTGAACATCCTCATTAGTATATCACTAAGCCGAAATACTAGTGACACCTGATGGCAGCAGAGGGAGGTAACGAGCAAGAGTTATTGCCTTTTGTCTATATGATATAGACAGAAAAGACGAATTTTCATCATTTTAGTAGAACTTGATTTAAGAGGTAGCAGGCTTATATTCCTGCTGTTGATGTGATCATGTAAGTGTCCAGTACATGTATCATAAGTAATAGAACTCCTCATAGCGGAAATAATCTCAATACAGTACTACATTTAAGGGTATAGCTATTTGTATGTCCAGACACAAAGACAAGCCCTATTATTTGCTCATAAAATGTGGAAAAATTATTTTATACTGTTGGCTTCCTAGTCACACTGGTGTTAAGGGTAATGAGACAAAGCAGAAAAAAATGCCAAAGGTGCCAAGTAGTTCCTCCTTTCTGTGTTGAAGATTCCACATAGTGCTTTAAATGCTATACAAATCAGCATGTTCAATCGGATTGGCAAAATATATAGAATAAAAACTCCAGAAACAAGTTTCAGAAAATCAGAACCATTATTGAAGAGTGGCACCCTTTGCATAATATAAATTGCAGAGATGTGATGTATTGTGTTGGTTGTGTACAGGACACACCTACCAGTCCCATGCATACTTCCAGAAAAGTGAACCTCAGTCAGAGTGCATGCTTTGTCAGTGTCTACTGGCAGTAAAACATAGTCTTGTTGTGGGTGTCAACTTCCGTGCTGTGATACAATGAGTTTTTGATGTAAACTCAATTAAGGGATGCTGTGATGATGTACCACCAAAGGAAAAATCTTAGACATTTTAAGCAAATGAGGTTTGTGTAACAGATTATGATGCCATAATTGTAACATTTTACCATTATCTTTTATTGATATACCTTTGAAGAATATTTGAAACCTTTTTCTTTTATTTTTTGTTGTGTAGGAATGAAAAATTTTTTGTTTGAAAGGTTTATCTTCCTCTAGAATTTAATAATTTGTGCCTTTTTTATTGTATAACCCATCTTTTAATCAGCCCTGTATAGCTTGGATTGTGTTTATATGCATTTGAATTATATGTACGTGTGTGTATGAATTGGAATTTTTACGTAGCTAGTTTTTCAGTCATATCACTATGAAGTCTGCATTGTAGCAGTTTATAGTGATGTCTAGTACTGGGGCATCATGCTGCAGACATGTGGCATCATGTTGCACCCAGTCACATTATCCTGACACCAGGTCAGCCAGTCCTAACATTGACCTCTTAATGAATTACATACGTACTTGCATACATATTATCATTACATCCAATTGCAAGTCATATTTGTTGACAGGAAATGTGAACTGGATTTAGTAGTGTTGGGAATCACATGTAATCTCATGTTGGGTACTGCACTTCCTTCAGCAGAGTGATGATCAGTTAATAATTTGTCAATATGATTTATTACCAGAAGGGGTGTGTGATAATGAATTTTATTTCCAAAGAAATCTAAATGAAAATTGGCAGTATAAAAATTAATAAATGTGCCTTGTATTTAGATTCCAGTTTTCTTATAATATTAAGAAAAATGAATAAGAATGAAGCAAACATTTTTAATTAAAATTGGAACAGGGTTAGAAGCAGAACTCAGAAAACGTGAAAAACCTAAAATTTCATTCTGGCATTAGAAACCTAATAAAGGTTTGAAAAACTGAACGAGGCATAAATAAATATTTAAAAAACTAACAACAATTTGAAAAAAATCTGAGCTGCTCTACCCCAACCCCACAAAAATACTTTTTTGCACGGTTTTTCATTAGGCTAGACTAGCAGTCAACAAAGTGCGCACATTTTTCGCGCTTGTGGGTATTTGTTTTTTAATTATTAATTTTATTAATTTTCACTTTTATTTCATTTTATTTAGAAATAAACTCAAAGCAAACTTTATCAGAATTTAATAAATGTTATATTCACCATGGAGATAACCCTGTAACTGCTTTGTGTCTTGAACCGCAAACATTTTTTTAAAACCTTTAAAAAAAACTCAAATTTTAATATTTAATTTCACTTCCAGCCCTGTTGGAACAATCCCAGCCACAGGGCTCAAAATGAATGCTATTCCGCTGTCCCCATGGCTAGAGTGATTTTGCAGACACATCCCTAAAACACAGCCATCACAAATCTGTTGGAGCAGTGAAAATTACTGCCTGTCACTATCATATCAGTTAGGAAGTGGTGAGTCAGCATTCAGTTTAATGGTTAATTAATCCATTTATTGTGTCAGCTGAGTACCTACCAACATCCTGCACTTGACAAAGTACAGTAAATTCTCATGGTGTACATGGACATGTGTTCAACCAATCTTCCACTTATCAAGTAAATTAGAGTGATTATTGTCAAGAGTCTTCACTTATGTGGAACTAACCAGCTATACTAGCCCCTAACATTGATTAATTATTGATGATAATAAAAAGCATAAGTCTCAAGCAGTTATTAACAAATTGGAAAAAGGTTGCATTCATCTACTCAAAGAATAATCCAGAATTATAATGTGTTTTAATATTTATCTCCTTGTTGATAAACATTTAATGCACCATGTGGTGACATTTGTAAATATGTAGAAGTAATTGCAAGGTGTTTAGTTATTACTGAAACATCAGAAATTAGATAATTATGAGAGAGAATGATTGCAAATACGGTCAAGAAAAGATAACAAGAAAGTACCTAGAAATGCTGGGAAAATGAACACAAATGGTTGAAATAGGCTTCAGGAGAGGTTGTGAAGTTGTGCTCTTTCTATGCAGAGTATTCAAAAAAATATGAAAATGCACAGGGTACTTCATTCATGAGTTTTGTCGGTGAAATACAGTTATTATTTTTGAGTTAATGTTCATAAAAAATTACCATTGAATTAAAAACTGAACTGTTTTTTGTTTGATTTTAGCAAAATCAGTAAGTTAAGTAAAAATTTAATTTGGTGATCATGTGGATTAGTGAAACAAAATCCTGATTTTGAGGCCTGCCTTGATTACATTGGAACAAGATTCACATAAAACTGTGACTTATAGTTCAGATATTAAAGTAAAAATGACCAGTACTTGGTGATGTTGATTCAGGATTTAGTGCCACTAGCCACTAGTTTAAGGCAGCTTTTTTTCCCCAATCCAGTTTTTAACTAATATTATGAACATTTTTTTATAGCTTTTGTATTACCTCAAAAACCCACTCCAATCAACCCAGTTCACAACCATGTAAAAAGATGGTCTTGCGTCCAAGTTCAACTCAGATTGACCAGTTCAGCAGCTTTAGAGTTTGCAGATTGAAATTAGTACTGATTATATTCACAGACTTGAAAGTTTTGAAATTCAACACACTTTATCAAGATTGTAAACTTGTACTGTGTTCAGACAATTTTTGTTATCAATTGCCTGTAACACTTTTGAGGTATAACAGGTTTATGAGCAACACAGATTGTCACTTAGCGCCACTGGGAGAGTGAGAACATGTTCTCCACAATTAGCCATGTCAACCCTCAAGCTATTTATGCATGGACTATATAAAGCTGCATTTGCCATTCTGATCTTTTCACTGATTAGTTCAAGTGTATGTTACAAATGCATTAGAAAACTTTCTAAGTTATTTTCAGGTGTTGTCATCTGCCAGTCAGGTATGGGTACCTACTGGATTTCCCAGCTGACAACCAGGCTGTACATATTCCAAGGTTTAATAGGAAACCTTGGACAAATTTTCCTAGGAAAACCTCAGAGTATTGGTTACTGACTTTCCGAGGTAATAGTCCAAGGAAAAATTTTTTTAAACCAATGTCCAAGGATTTTACTGTCAAATGTCCAAGGTTTTCAAGCATTCTGAGAATTCCTCGGACATATTGTCCGAGGATTCCAAGGACATATCATCTGAGGTGTCCTAGGACACATTGTCCGAGGTGTCCTAGGACATATTGTCCGAGGTGTCCTAGGACATATCGTCTGAGGTATCCTTGGACACCTCCCTGGCATAAAACATCAGATCAACAGTAATAAAGCAAATATTACAGAATATAAGAATACATTTTATTTTTTATTTTTTCAACACGTACAAATAAAAAATTTTAAAGGTCCAAATATCAAGAATGCCCATAAGGTCCCTTTAGTGCCCATTTGTCCATTTAATTTTGAAACTCCATCCAGCTATATACTGGTTTCTTGATGGTTTTAGCACTTACTGATTTTTTGTTTATCATCGCCTCTTTGATATTCTGCCATTTCTTTTGGATCAGTTCTGTAAAAAAAAAAAAATTATTGTTTGAAATTATAAAATGTGATGAATTAATAAAACAAACTGTATGCATACTACATAATTGTTATTGGCAGCCTTAAATTTACAAATCATATTTGGAATCCTTTAGTTCTGAAAACAAGGTATTGAACCTGAAAGTGCTATATTTCTATAATGGACTCTTCTTTGAATTTGGGACCATCATTCTAAATTTTTTATAACAAATATAGTCAAGATTATATTCTGTTCCTGGCTAAATGCTAGACAAGTTCAAACTAATGTATTCAGTCAATTATAAGATCCTGATGCATCCCTTTAAAGATATTATTAAAATTATTCAGAATTACTGTCTTATTATTTCACTGTACTGTAATCAACTCTTAAAGATATGACACAAAGCTTCTTGCTTTTTGAGAAAGTTTGAAATTGCTGCATCTTTATCTTACCTTGGACTTTTCTGGCATTACCATCTTAGTCTGTTTTGGTGTTGCCATCTTGGTGGTCTATTTTGTTGCTATTGTCTTAGCTTCTTTTTGGTGGTTTTGGTGATTGTGGATATGCATCTTTACTTGTTTCAACTCTAAATTTAAAAAAAAGTGCAAACTTTTCAAATAATATGCAATACATTCCATGCCATTTACTAGTGATGGGAATTGATTACTTGGGGGAAAAAATACATATATCCACGTTTATCACTGAGAAGAAAATAAATGTGGTTTGGCATGTTGGCCTTTAAAAATAAAAATAATGATCATTTTAATTATGTAACCTGACATCCTTTATAAAGTTAAGAGATCATTGATGCTTGCATTTTTGCAAATTTGTATGCAACAGGTGAAATAGAGCATGAGATCGGTATCATGGACACCATATTTCCTTTTCAATTAGACAAACAAAAGAAATCCAATTTAAGTACTATTTAATATCATCAACATATGACATGCATGAGCATTAATCATTTTAATATGGTGCACAAATTTACACCCAAAATGAAGGGCATATATTATCTGGGTTTGCAAGGTCTATAAAGTTGTTAAACTGTGGCCATAATGTCACAAATCACTACCTCCTATCTCCAAGTAGAATGCAGCTGCAATTTTGGACAAACACATCATAATATGGCAGGCCAGTACAATTATTTAAATTATAAAATACTATGCTTAAAGAAATGGATAAAGTAATTTAGCTTTTCATTTGATATACTGAAGCAGTAATGAATCTGACTGATTGCTTTGTAGATTTTCTTGCTGCCTAACAACCTATAAGCATGGATGTTCTGTTCTATTCTTACATGTCTTTAACACTATTCATAAACCTATTCTTCTGATTTCATGCACTATAATAATTATGTGCGCACAGTTATTTTAAGATCCATGTTTGAGTCAATAAATATTTTTCAGATTTTATTGTTTTTTAAAAAATTTTATAATATAACTTCGTTTTCGTGTTTAATAATAATACATACATACTTAAAATCATTATTAATTTTTTTCTTCTAAATTCAACTACAATTCAAATCGGACATAGTTAAATAATTATTATCATTAAAATGTACTATATTCTAATAATTCACTTCCAAAGATTTACAACTGAATCGTACAAAGATAAAATTAAATGAAAACAATAAGGTTTACTGAACGCTATACATGTTTCACAGGCACTTTTTTCCGGGGTAAACTAATGTGTACACTCGCCAATTAACACTTAACATGTGTTATTTGGTGAGTGTACACATTAGTTTACCCCGTAATCAAGTGCCAGTGCTATGAAACTAGACCCAATAAATGTTTTATCTTTTTCAAATTTAATGTAATATAATAAAAAAAAGAAACGAACTTACCCACAATCCTTCCAATAATTCCTTCTGTAATCCCAAAACAGGGTAACCTTGCAGGCACCAAATCACCGACTTTGTGGGCCTAATCTTCCATTGCCTTTCTCGTTTGAACAGTATTTAGGTGGCTAAGAACATTTCCGGTAACAAGATTATCATATAAATAACGCAAACAAGTTCATGGCGATTGATTAATCCACTCCTTTATAATGCAAGTTTTCACAGACTAGTTTACTTTCAACGGACCGCTTTCGAATTTATTATTATGGCGCGTATAAGATTGATTCATGAATCGGCTGCTGTGATTGGATAATTGCAACCAATGGAAGAAGGCGAAAGAAATATTTCCTTGACACAACTTCTCAATATTTTTTTTAAAATTTAAAAGCAGTAAGTAGATAAGCACCTGCTATGAGTATTACGTGGGGTCCTTCAATTATCTCAGTTTTTTTTTCCATAGGATAAAATTGTCTCCCAGATTCCGATCGTCGAAGACCGGAAGTGCCATATCATGCACACAAAAAAATGTTCCTGGTCGGCCGACCGTCCCTGTTTAAGCTGCTGACCCTAGCACTTTTTCATCAGGTTCACAATAAAAAACAAAAATATTAAAAATAAAAATAAAAATTCCCAAACAGAACTTGAAGTCCTTAGTACATTATATATATATATATATATATATATATATATATATATATATATATATATATAAACAACAGAAAACAAAACCAAAACTATTTAATTTCCCTTATTTTAAAACCAATGCAATAGGAATTCCACATGGGGTGGGGTGGGGGTGGTCTCATAAACATATAAACAAAGGAGGCTTTAGCAAAGCGCAGACATTATCAGTCTTTTTAAGACAGCAAGGTCAAGGAGCAGAATTCATTTACAATTGCATTTGAAGAAAATAAATCCATTGGAGAAGTAGCTGTTTAAGTTCCAAAATATCTCCTCCACACATAAACTTGCCATGTATTTGCAGTTGCAAAACTTTTTGTGTCCAAAGGAAATGTAGAGGGAAGAGTTCATCTTCAGGTGTTAGAATTTAGGTGTATAAATTAAAATCTTTTTTATTTTATTTAAACATCAAAAGCCAGCTTTCTTTGTAAAGTTTAATATTTTTAAAATCCTCAAATGGATTATATGTGCTTTTGTTGTCAGAAAACAGAATCAAGAGTTTGCTGCATTCTTCCCGAATCATTTTGAAAGGGATTAAACTTCAGTGCAACGGTACATTTTATCAACTGTCATATGAAAAATGATAATTAAAAATAGTGCCATGCCAATCATCCATGCAGTTTTTTTCAGACCCAGTTGTATATTTATAATTATTATTCCTGTAACTATTGTGACAAACGGTACCATGCAAATTTTCAGAAAACATTTTTACATTAATACTGTAATAGTTTATTATCCTTCTAAACTGGTACGTTAAATTATTATTCCTTTAAACACACAAACACAAATTTTAAAAAACAATGTCATGTGACCCTTTAAGTACTGAAGATTTTACTTTAGATTCAGTTGTTAGAAAATATATTTTTACAGTTGGCCTGTGTGGTTACAGGGCATTAGAATTGGGA